>CAUYON010119528.1:0-31368 GCA_963573935.1 Arctocebus calabarensis
GAATGGATTAATAAATTGTGGTACATGTATACCATGGAATACTCTGCAGACTTAAAGAAAGATGGAGACTTTACCTCTTTTGTGTTTACATGGATGGAGCTGGAACATATTCTTTTTAGCAAAGTATCTCAAGAATGGAAGAAAAATTATCCAATGTACTCAGCCCTAATATGAAGCTAATTTATAGCTTTCATATGAAGGCTAAAACCCAATAATAGCACAGGAATACAGGGAAAGGGGAAAGGGAGGGGAGGGGAGGGGGGAGGATGGGTGGAGGGAGGGCAATTAGTTCGAACACACCTATGGTGCATCTTAGCAGGGTACTGGTGAAACTTATTAAAGGTAGAGTATCAATGTCTTTATATAGTGATCAAGAAAATGCCATGAAGTCTATCTGTAACAGTATGATCAAAATATTTCTGAATGTATATGAAGCACATCGTGCCCTATGATTGCACCAATGTACACAATTATGATTCAATAAAATTATAAAAAAAAATACCAATATCATTTGGGTCAGAAGTTTCCAGATGACTACTGCAGAGGATGGCACAGCATAGGGGGACACGAGGAAGAGTAGAAAAAAAAGGAATAGGTTTTAGAATTCCAAGACCCAAGTCTGTGTGCAAATTTACAATCTAGTTTTCTTTGACACCTCCATAGTAATAATAATGGATTTGTATATATTTTTTTCAGTTATAGCAGTATTTTGTTTAAATTTTTCAAAAAGTTGTTAAATATTGTGTTTTATTTAGGTTTCTTATAAGTTCTTGAAGATGTCCCTATTACTTGTTGTTACATTCCTTGTTTTTGAGGTCTCTTGATATCAACATAACCACTTGGCCCCACTTTTGAATATTGCTTTCACAGCTTATATTTTGTAGACTTAAACTTTAAGCATTTGAATATCCTTATAATTGAAGTGTGTTATTGCAATGTATATTAGATTATTTCTTTCTGATATAGTTTATAGATATTTACATTTTAATTAGATTTTTAAACTTACATTTAATATAGTTAGTAATACAGTTGGTTTTCAAATCCACTTGGATATAAAATATAGTAATCACTATTTTCCATTATTTCTGACTCTCTGTTCTTTTATTTCATATTTTCTTGTTTTTTCCTTTTTTTATAATTTTATTTTATTCTATGGTTTGTGTGTTGCGAGATGAACCTCTGCCTTTTCATACTTTTGTGGTTTCTTTTGGATTTACAAAAAGCTTCTTTAAATCATCATGATCTTCGTTCTAAAAATCGTACACTTACTCATGTATATTTTGACTACTTTATAGTGATCTACTTCTATTTCTCACCTTGTCTTTTTTTTCTACTGTTCTCACTTTGCTAGAATACTTGTTATAAACCTCACAGTGTATTATTATTACTTTATACTAAGTCATGATAGTTAATTTTATGTGTCAACTTGGATCAACAATAGATAAATATGTGTTCAAATATTGGTCCGAATGTTTCTGTGAATGTATTCTTTACATTAGATTAGCATTGAAATCAGTTGATTTTTGAGGGAATTGCATAATATGGCTGGACCTCATTGGATCACATAAAACATAAAAGAACCTGAGTTACATGGAGATAGAAGGAAATTCTATCTCCAGATTGTCTTCAGACTTAACCCTGGACATCCCTCTTGCTTGGGTCTCTAGATTGTCTGTGTACCATGAATATTGGAGACTTGTCAGCAAATAGAATCATATAAGAAAATTTTTAAACAGAATATGTTCCATATATCAGTATAGATGTGTGTGTGTGTGTGTATATGTGATTACATACACATTGTATGTGTTCTGTTTCACTTGAAAGTTCTAATATAGCATTCAATTAACTGAATGACTATCAACAAACTAAAATTTTCCACATACTAATTTTTTGTCATGTTTCATATGTTTTCTGTGAGTAAAGATATTCATATAGTGTCACTTTCTTTGTGCCTTAAGAATTGCCTTTATATAGCAGTTTTTTGATAGTATAGGTCTTACAATCACAATTCTCTTAGCTTTTGATTATCTGAAGTAGACATTACTCTTCCTTTACTTTTGAAAGGCACTTTTATTTGAGCATCAAAATTCTTTGTTGTGTTATCTTTTGTTATTGCAAAGATCTTAATCCATTGCCTTCTTACTTGCATAATTTTAAATGAAAATAATGCTGTTAGTCTAATTTTGCTTTTCTTTATGTAGTAAGTGTTTTTCACCCAGGATTAACTCTTATATTTTTCTCTTTATTATACATTTTCTGCAAGTATTCTTTGGTTAGCCTAGTGAAGTCTTGTCTCTGTCTTCCCTTCCTCCTCCATTTCTCCCTTCTTCATTTTGTTTGGCATTAATCACACTTGTTTGACTTGTTAATTTACATATTAACTTGCGTATTTAACTTGGAGCTCTAATGGGACTCTAATCTTATATGGTATTTTGTAGCAACCATTTCTACGCTAATGTTTTCTTCCATTCTTTCTTTTTATGATTCATTTTTCATAGCTGTTAATGCTAGATCTTAACTTTTTCTGATATGTTATTCCAGAGCATATCATCTATTATTTTGAAAAAATAATTTGTATTTCAAATATTATATTTTTTATCTGTAGGTAAAACTCATTTCTTCCTTCACCATGTTGTTACTCTCCTTCACATTTTTTCTTTTTTTTTTTTTGAACACTTTGTGAAAATTTTATTTTCTTTTATATATTTTTTTATTAGATCATAGCTATGTACATAAATGCATTTATAGGGTACAATAGGCTGCTTTTATATAGAGTTTGAAATACAACAAACTGGTTGACATAAATTGTGGTATATGTACACCCTGGAAGTTTATGCGGCCTTCACGTTGTTTCTTGAGCCTATGACACATGTTTATATTGGCTGTTTCAACAGTTTTGTTCTCTAATCTGATCATCTCTGTCATTCAGGTTTTTCTAATCTCTCACATTTTTACTTCTTATGGATCACATTTTACATTTTTATTAATTTGCTTTTAATTAAATCAAATTAATATGAAAGTACAATATTTAGGTTACCTTGTTATCACTTCCAGGGAAAAGTTCCATTTCAGAAGAGCCTCTCAGCCAGTGGGCGTATTATGCACCCTTACATGATGTGCATTAGGTGAGATCCCACCTCATGCGCTCCATCCAGATCACATTTCTTCCATTTTTCATTGTGAACTGACATTATTGAATGTTAAATTTTGTTTTATTTTAAAAAGTGGTTTTGTTATGTTTCTGGCATTAGTTTAAGTTACTTTCAAATTAATTTGATCACTCCGAAGTTTGGTTTCAAGATATTTTAATAAACATCTGAAATACCTTTACTTTGTTATTTATGTATATACCGATGTCTTTTTTTTTTTTTTTGTGGGGAGGGCCAGGCTTGAACCTGACACGCCTGGAATATGGTGCTGGTGCCCTACTCCTTGAGCCACAGGTGCCATCCATATATGTACGTATATATATGTGTAAGTATGTGTGAGCAGGGTCTCACTCTGTTGCCTTGGGCTAGAGAGCAGTGGCATCACTATAGCTCACTGTAATTTCCAACTTCTGGGTTTAAGTGATCTTCAGCCTCTAGAATAGTTGGGACTATAAGCACAAATCATTGTGAGAGGCTAAATTCAGCAAACAAGCAAAAAAAAAGAAAACTTTTTTCTGGAGATAGGTACTTTCTATTGCCTAGGCTGGTCTCAAAATCCTATCCTCAAATTATCATTATGCCTCAGCCTTCCAAAATAGAAGCAGGCCTGAAATAAACTTACAGTCAATTTTTAATACTACTTCTTTTATGAGATTTTACTAAGCTTCCACCACAAGTATAATATTTCTTTCTTTGACTTCTAATGTGACATTCGGAGATTTAAAAAACTGAAATTTATCATATTGATAATTGCATGCAGATAATAAACAAACTGAAGAAAGTGAACTGAAGGGTGAATGTGAAATCACAAGTTATCCCACTTGAATTCCCAGTATAGAATTCTATTTACCTGATGATTTTGTTTGGATTTTTTTTAATTAGCTATTTTTTAATTGTTTCAGGTTAATTGAGGGTACAAAGAATTAGGTTATACCGTTTATATTTATTAGCAAAGTCCCTCTAATAACTGCATACCTCCTCTAAGAAGCGTGCCATGCACCATAAGGCTGTGCTCCTTAAGTGGGAGGACCCTCTCTCCCTCCCCCTCTCCCAGCTTCCGTTTCTTCTCCCCCACCTTGGACTGATTTGAGTTCTTCTCTTGTGTCGGTATGTATTAAATCTTCTACTGGCTTCATATAAGTATTCAGTACATTGGATTCTTGCTTCTCCATTCCTGATACTTTACTAAGGAGAATGTGTTAACCTCCTATGTGCTATTTTAGTTATTTACATGTTATTTTTCATACTTTCTCTTCTCTATATCTCATCTCTCCAATACCACCACTTATATGCATGCTGAGTGATGTTGAAGCTCTTAGAGTTTATAACAAGTTGTTTTGTTGTTATCGTTATTATATCAGGTAGGTCGTTGGATCCAGATATTTACCCCTGGTACTATTCTCACCAGAGCTAGAGTCATTTAATGATATCTATCCTGAATAACCACATCAAGATGCTGGAGAAGCTTTGGTAATTACGATTGGGTGAAAAGTAAGCATCAAAACTATATTCTTTTCATCCCTATAATCCTACTGAATTGAAAAATGCATGCTTATCTACGGATGAAAACTAGCTTCTAGCTTTCTGACATGACATAATTCATTAATATACTTTTCTACCATGGGAAATTATGTCAGTTTTATGACTATAACTATTCAATATCCTCAGCTTTGTATCATGCCTATGTGTGACCCAATTCTTATAATCTCTTTGCTATTCTCTTTTATTTTTCTAACTGATATTTTTCTCTTGATAGTTTCAATTAAATTTCTGAAATGAAGGGTAGGAGATGAAATTTCAAGCAATCAGCTCCTCTCTCCAGATTTCAAGAGCACTTTGTAGTGAAGGATGTATTGCTTCTATTAGGATTATATTCAATGAGTCATGCTATATTTCTGTCCTTAGGGAGGTACCTTCATTCCTAATTCCAGTAGTTATTAGAGTATGAGCATCCCTTACGTCTATAGTTCTGTCTTCCTTTTTTTTTTTTTTCAGATAGCCGCCTACATGAATTTTGGTTCATGATGACATGCAAGTGTCTACTGGGATCTAAACCTTCATCTCTTAGCAGGACTTAACCTCACATATATTCAGAGAGTCTGGAGAGCTCGCAATTCTGTATTTCATCACAATAGTGAAGAAACTAATATATTATTAATTAAGGGGATTAATACTATGTTTCATTTGTCATTTGTTTTAATTCTCAAGGGAACCCATTTTTGCCCCTCAAACCCCACATCTTATTCATACAAATTGCTGAATTAAGAAGTTCTCCCCTTTTCAGTGCACTCTGCTCTCCACAGTACCCCACTCTTTGATACACAGGCTGTTTTCTTGCACTAGCTTGGATGGAAAGAAAGAGGATAAAGATGTTGGGTCTTAGTGTCAGTGACTCAAGCAGCTAAGGCTCCGGCCACATACACCTGAGCCAGCAGGTTCAAATCCAGGCCACGCCCGCCAAACAACAATGATGGCTGCAACTAAAAAATAGCTAGGCATTGTGGCATGTGCCTGTAGTCCCATCTACTTGGGAAGCAGAGGCAGGAGATCCCAGGAGCCTCTTCGCTTTAGCCCAGGAGTTGGAAGTTGTTGTGAGCTGTGATGCCATGGCACTCTACCCAGGGCAAAGCTTGAGGCTCTGTCTCAAAAAAAAAAAAAAAAAAAAAAGATGTTGGGAATAAGGGAATGACTTGAGAAAGATTTGTTTCTAAACCTCTATCTGGCTGCCCATAAGTCCATCCATGTCACTCCAGAAAAGATTCTGTTTTCCACACTGGAATAATAAGCATCCAGGCAGAATATCTAAAAAGCCATTTTAGAATGAAAAGAATTGAGACCAAAATGTCTCAAATTTGATGTGAACTCCAAAACCTCATAAATGAGGGGTAATGTGTGAGAAAGGAATGGGGGAAATTCAAATAGACAAATTCAAACCACAGCACCCCTGTGCATTGTTCCTCCCTTGAAACCTATTTTCTCCCTGTACCCATTGTTGAAGCCACGTTAGGCTCTGCATAACTGGGTGAAAATCATTTTTTCACTTCTCGAAAGAAGATGCAACATCATCATGCCCAAAGCTCATAAACTATTAATGTCAGGAAGAGAAATTAACAGATTACAGGGTAGGAATCACGGGAAGACAAAATATTGCAAAGTTATCAGTGGCTAGCACCACATCATCATGGCCAACTGTCCTCTTGTTTCTAAGTAGACCATTTCTGTATGCATGAGATTTGGGGGATGCTCTGAGATAATTATCAATGAATAAGTTTCTATTCTATAAGAATGTATCTATTTAAGACAGGAATGTGCCAATATCTTGAAATATTAGTCCAATAATGATTTCACTCACTGGCTGCAAATGCTGCTTTATGTCAACCTTTATTTTGGGAATATTTTGATGTTGTATAAGTAGCAAGTGAATTTTTTTCTGTTTTCAGGAAATCGACCTGCATTTATGTTCTGTGTGGCTCCATGCTCTGGACAGCATTTTTGCTCTCAGGATTGAGAATTGGACACAGGATACTATAGCTTAAAGGATGACTCCGCCAGGTTAATGTAAAATGTGGGCTCCGGATGACTCATTTTCTGCAGGCTGTGTGGACTGAGAAGCCAAGAAATCAAGTTTGAAGAGAAAAGGACCAAATGAATCATCAGAAATAACTGAGTTGCTGACAGATTTTAATATTCTCTTTCTGTTCCTTGGAAATTGTGAATTCCTCCTTTCTTATAATTAAAATGATATATCCCTAAATTATTCTAATAACCAATTTTTAGCATCTAAAAATGCTTTTCTCAATTTTAAGTCATTTTTTTTTGCAAAGCATTACACAATAGGTCACATCTATTCACCCTTTACTAAATACTCATCAATTGAAAAGAAGTATCTGAAAAGATAAAGCATTGTTTGTATTAGTTATTTATTGTGTTCCAAGCAGTTCTGAATCTGATACAAGATAGAGTAAATTTAGGCTAATGGATTGCCTAAATTACCAGTGTTTGAATCAGACTTCTTGAGTAGATAGACAGTTTCTGCCATTTATCACTCAAGCATTACCTTGGAAAGTTAATTAAATTCTCTTTATACATGAAAGTAAAGGTTAGAAGTAACCATATCTATTTGTTTTGGCTTTTATGAATGCTGAGTTTATACACATAATTAATACATGAATTAGTACATGTGTTAATACATGTAAAATAATTAGAAATGTTAGCTGTTATTCTTATATTCTAATGAAATCCAAGAAAAAGTCTCAGATGATAGCTAGGAAAGATTACATGAGATTCTTGTTCGTGAAGAGAAAATATAGTTACAGCTACATCATATTGTTAATGGCTTTAAAAAGGCTAGTTTCCAATATTCCTTAAATTTCGTGTTGGGTATAAATTGTCTATTCATGGAGTTGAGTTATTGGTCGTAACAAAATATTTCCTTGATAGTGTAAACTTCAAGTGCTTCAGGTATTTTTGTTGTCTGTGATATTGTAAGCTAATGGCCACGGCAGGTGTTTATAATGATTAATCATGCAACATGGACTTGTTTTAACTGAAAGTGGCTGCATGAAAGTGGTAAATAAAAATCTCAACTTTTTGGGAAGGACACTAAGAACATCTTTTTATTGACAGTGCAACTATCCATGTGTGGAACTGAGATTAAAAGTCAGATGTGCTCTCTCCTGTCATGGTGCAGCTCCACTTCCTCGCCTCTCCACCTCCCAGGCTGCAGCCTGACGCTGCTGATAAAACAGCCTCCTCGTTTCTGAGAGCTTCATATTAGGATGGCAGCTGCAGTCCTCTGAAAGTTAATACTTGTTTGAAGTTGGGCTCCTCTGTGCTTTCCGAGTGTCTCTTGTCTACAGCAATCTCAAGCAACCCTTCAGCTCTTCATCAGCTAGCTCTTTAGTTTGTCCTTCTTACATATTCTCCACTTAAGCAAAATTGAGTTTTCCTTTTTATATTTAAACATATTTTCAGTGTAAATGACCACACTGGAGAGAAGCTTGTTCTCATTTTATAGACATTCTGAAAGAAGTAAAAACTGTTGAAAACTTATACAAACATCCACTCACATATCTGTAACATGTTCAAAAGTTATGCAGTGGATTTTAATTGATTTTAGACCATTGCTGTAATTTTTTTCCTTTTTTTTTTAGAAATAAAGTCTTACTTTGTTGCCCTTGGTAGAGTGCTGTGCTGTCACAGCTCACAGCAACCTCCAGCTCTTGGGCTTAGGTGATTTCCTTGCCTCAGCCTCTGGAGTAGCTGGGACTACAGGCGCCTGCCACAATGTCCAGCTATTTTTGTGTTGCAGGTTAGACGGGGCTGGGTTTGAACCCACCACCCTCGGGATATGGGGCCGGTGCCTTACCCACTGAGCCACAGGAGCCCCCCCCACCCCCGACCATTGTTGCATTTCAAATTTTGATCTACTGATTACATGTACTTTGCAGTCAGTGTTGAGGATATAAATTTTGGAAGGTTGAGTGAGTAACTAAAAGGAAGGAAGAGAGGAAGAGGACAGGCAGGGAAGGAAAGAGGGAAAGAGCGAGAAAGGGAGGCAGGGAGGGAGAGAGGAAGGGAGGGTGGGACAGCGGATGGATGTTCTAACAAGATAGCACATCGGAAGTGACAGAAGCCTACGTCATTCTCAGCCACGTGTTCCCACTGGCGTCCTCAGTCTCCTACTGTTTTTCTCTAATGGTGCTCATAGTGATGGCACCATTCCTATTTTAAGTTTGCGAGTATTAATTTGGTAGAAGAATGTTTCTCATTGCCAGGGAGCCAGATGTAGGGAAATATGACCACACCAAGTTTCAGTTCCCTTACTGGAACGCCATTTTCAGAATTGACCTTGCCTCCCATTTCAAAATGTAGCGGGGTGCAGGGTGATATCGAGCTCCATTATCAGTACTGAGTCACTCTAGCTACTCATATATTTCATATTGTTTTTTCAGCTCTGATAAATACTGGTTTATTCTTGGAGCATCTTATATTGTGGCTGACCGGTTATAGGAAATCTTTTGTCTAGGTACTAAGAATTTATACACAGTCAGGTAATTTCCAAAACTGGAGTGCTGATTTCAGGACTGAAGCCCTTTCTTAATCAGATTGATCTCTCAAGCACTAAAGTTCACTCCAGATATGTTTATTTTGTCTTAAACATATCTTTTGAGATTTCAGGTCAATCGACTTTTTTTCTCTTAGAAGCTAGAAATAACATTTGTGGAAGTCCGGTGCCACAACACCCTTGTCATCACCTTTCCCCATCCCTCCCAACTCCCCATCCCATTTTGCTGGAGTCAATGAACTAATGTGAAGAGGAGATTAATCTATGACCAGTATCCAAAGTTCTCTTTTTATAAACATGATAAAAAAGAGATAAATTAATAAATATAAAATTATTTAAAATATAACAGAATTCACAGAAGCTCCAAAAGTTTTATTGTAAATATTAGAAGGAAATAGGAAATCAAGATGATTCCCAAACAACTTGGATTCTAGAACATTGAAAAGAGTCAGTACCATCTTGAATTTTCTAAGCTCATTTTGTAACCTAATACATGATCTATCCTAGAGAATGTTCAGGGGGCCCTTAAGAAGAATGTGTATGCTTCTGCTGTTGAGTGAGAAGTTCTATATATGTCTGTTAAGTCTACATGGTTTATGGCTTTGTTCAGTTATGCTGTTTCCTTATTGATTTTCTGTCTGGATGATCTATCTGTGGTAAGGAGTGGGTGATGGAGGATATCCACATGCAGAAGAGTGAAATTGAAAGCTTATCTCACAAGACATACAAAATTCCACTAAAATCAGATCGAAGACTTAAAGTATGATCTGAAACCATAAAACTACTAAAAGAAAACAGAGGGGAAAGCCATTTTGACTGTAGTAGTCTAGGCAATGATTTTTTTGATACAATACCAAACATACAAGCACCTAAAGCAAAAATAGACAAATGGGATTTCATCAACCCCAAATGGTTTTGCACAACTGCAACCAAAGTTGCATAAAAAGACAACCTATGCAATAGTCAAAAGCATAAAAAGACAACCTATGCAATAAAGAAAATATTTGCAAACCACATATCTGATAAGGGGATAATATCCAAAACATGCAAGGAACTTGGTTACTCAGTAGCAAAAAATCCCCTCAAGTAAATTTGATTAAAAAATCAAAAGAAACTCAAAAGACACTTCTCCAAGGCAAATGGTCAACAGACATGAAAAGTTATTCACCTTCCCTAATCATCATTTAAACACAAATAGCAACCACCATGAGATATCATCTCATAACTATTAGAATGAACGGTTATTGACAAAACACAAAAGGTGGTAAGTATTGGTGAGAACATCCAGAAGAGGAAACCCTGTATAATGTTAGTTGTATAATGTTAATTGGTACAAACACTATGGAAAACAGCATAGAGGTTCTTGAAAAATTCAAGATGAGACTACTTTATCATCCAGCAATCTCACTTGTGCAACTATATCCAAAGAAAACAAAGCCAGTACGTCAAAGAGATTTGTGCACCATCTTGTTCACTGCTGCATGGTTTAGAAACAATATAAGTGTCCATCAGTGATTGAGTAGGGAAAGGAAGTGTGAAAATGTGACATACGTGTGAATAGACAGATGTATGTGTATTGTATGTAGGAATATAATATATATAAATGTAGTATGTATTGCTTGCATGTGTCTGTGTACATGTGTATATATATAATGTGGCTTTTAAAAAGAAGAAAATCCAAAACGAATGAAACTGGTGAACATTATGCTAAGGGAAACAAGCTAAATACAGATATTCAAACACTGCATAATCTCACATACATGTAGAATTTAAAAATTCATACTCAAAAAAGCCAACAGTAGAATGGTGATTGCCAATTTGTGGTAGAAATAGGAGAAACAAAAATAGGGTACAAAATTTCAGTGATATGAAATTAATAAGCTCTGGAGATCTAATATACAGGTTACTCACTATATTAGATATTATTGTATTTTATAGTTAAAATTTACTAAGAGGGTTGAGTTTTTGTGTGTCTCGCCAAACATGCGAGATTGAATCTACGTGAGATGATGAATATGTGAATTAACTTGATTGTGGTGATTGTTTCACAATTTATACACATATGAGAAGATAATATTTTCTATTTTAAATATATCATATATATGGTATATAAAAAATCACATATGACAACCTTGAAAAGAAAATGAAAGTTAATTTCATACTAATAAATATGGGGAAGGGTATTGTAAGAATAGAAAGGGGGTTCAGGGAGGTAGGAGAGGAGCCTGGCCTCCTAGGGGCAAATGGCGAGTGAAGGCCGTGACTCAGCTGAACAAGTGTGGCCTGTTCTCTAAAAAACTCAGTTTCTAGCTGTGACACAAAGTGGAGTCATGGTCATAGTTATAGAACAGTGCACACAGCAAATGCCACCATTACAACACTAATTGTCACCACCATACAATTATCGGGAAATTAACAGGTAAAAATTATTGGTAAAAACACAAGGAAACTGAGCACATGTGGCACCTGAGGTCATCAGTGTTCAGTGAGAAGACAAGAATAGCTGAGGCCCTCAGGGACTGAGGAAAAGCTTCATAGATAATTACAGGGGAATTAGAGATGAGATACTTACACTGGAGTACAGTCTTTGAGGTGAGGTCTCCTGTCACTCGAAAGGGGGACCCTTTCTACTCTCTGGAAAAGTCTTTATTTTAAATAAAACGGCCTTTTCTCTGCTGCACTGGAGAGTCCAGGCTGCTTTTTTCCCCTCCTCACTTTACTTTGCTTTCTTTTTTGAACTCAGCCAAACTTGCTAGCTCTGGTGAGTGACCAGACCAGATCTGCTGGACTGTTCAAGGGTCTAAGAGACTCACGAAATAAATTAAGACTTGAAATATAAATTACAGGTCAATTTCAGAGTAATTTTGGATAAGGCCAATTTTAATTAATAGCCATGTCAGTTGCTTTATTCTAATCCTCATTTATAATTAAAATAAACATAGGCGATGTCTCAAAAACATAGTAAAAATAGTTGTACTGGTTGAGGCAAGAGTCTGAGTCTACTCATATCCCTTTGTTTCTGCATATCACGTCCTGCGAGGCACTTCACTGCGTCACATGTGACCGGACAGATAGACATTCAAGAACCACAGCTTTAGTGTGTGGAGGCCACCAGGGGATTCTGGGTAAAGTGGGTGTATGAGCAGCAATTTTGTGTTTTAGGACATTTCAGCAAAAGTGCAGATGGGTAAATAATAAAACAGGAGAGTGCCTTTATACAAGATCAGAGATGATCCTAACTTGAAAACGTAGAGAAAGTGCTTCTTTTGCATGTCTGCCTTTATAGCTAAAGCAAAGAAGAATCTGTGTACAATTTTCAGAAATGTATAATAATTTTGTTCACAGCATTTCACGTGAAGTGTTTACTTTAGATCATATTTTCCAACACTTGAGCTAAGGTTCTTCATAACTTAAGTGTGTACCTGTAATTCACAGGGTGACCTTATTCAATTGGAAATGGATGAAATAGTATTCCAGCAGATCTAATGTAACTGGCTGATGCATTAGGCAATCGCTTTATAATCCCAATAAATATCTCTGCAACATCATTATTCTTTTTGTGCTACCAGAACCAGAATTGGTAATTTCATCAGTATTTCTGGGTGAAAAATAAATGCAGCCACACACAAATATAGCCTAAAATATGTATCTGTTCAATTCAAATGCATAAAGATATGAGGCAATAAAAATGAGTCTTGACAAAATTGTGAGGGTAGTTTGAGCAAAGGAGGTATGAGGAAAAGTAGGCAAAGAAAAAGTTGAAGCCATTTGGTTAGAGAAACAAACGTAGGAGGAACATTGTCCACAGCAGCTGCAGGTGAGAAAGCAATCGCAGGTTTTTTACAAAGTATTATTATTATTATTTTTGTTTGTTTTTGTAGAGACAGAGTCTCACTTTATCGCGCTCTGTAGAGTGCTGTGGCATCACCCAGCTCACAGCAACCTCCAACTCCTGGGCTTAATATAATGAAGTGGGAAATGGAACTTGTGAATGAAGCTAGAAATGGCTTTGTGTCTGCAATATTCACAAAAGAACAAATAAAATGTGAACATTTTTAACACCTACTACAGAGTCACACTCAGATAGGAGGAAGGAGACCTTTATACCAGCTTTGTAGGAAAATATGTGTGTATAACATATATATATACCACTGAACATATTTTACATATTGTATGTTTAGCCGTATACTTTGTTAATTTGTGTTAATTTGTTGTTATTTAACTGCACAAAACTTTATGTAGCTGGGAAACGTTATTTAAGAATATGGAGTGAGGGGGTGGGGTCTTGGGGTCCTGGTGTGTGCCACACCTTTGGGGGGCAAAACACGATTGTAAGAGGGACTTTACCCAACAAATGCAACCAGTGTAACATGGTTTCTTGTACCCTCAATGAATCCCCAATAATAAAAAAGAAAAAATAGAATATGTCTGATATCAGTTCTTGATATAATAATTTGGTATGAACTAGTTTGCTTTACAGAGACACAAACTATAAAATCAGTATGTATGTGTGCATATGTATATATACACAAATAATATAATATATATTAAAATTAAAATATATACATTAACATTGTAATACTCACTATATACTGATAAGGTTGGTTACATTGTATATTATATCTTCTATCTTGCAATTGCAGAAGTCAAATATGGCTTGAGTGTTACAATTCTAGTACAGTTTTTTCTTTTATTAAAATGAGTATACACTTTTTAGCACCCTCTATATACCCATAAGATAGCATACTCCTTTTTCCTGATTTTCATTGTGTTATATGGCAAACATTGTACAAACACTTTTTAAATTCGATTAAACAAGATTAAATTAAATTGTACAAACACAATTAAATTCGATTGATAAGTGTGCATTTTACACTTTAGGCTTCTTTATGATTTTTAGGGCCAGTTTCTATTTTTCTAAGTATTAATAAATGAAACCTTCAGTATTTAGTAGTTTAATCTGTTAGGCTCAAGTTTTTTTTTTTCTTTTTTTCTTTTTGCAAATTTTATTTATTTATTTTTTATTAAATCGTAGCTGTGTACATTAATGCAATCATGGGGTACAATGTGCTGGTTTTACATACAATTTGAAATATTTTCATCAAATTGGTTAACATAGCCTTTATAACATTTTCTTAGTTATTGTGTTCAGACATTTATAGTCTACATTTAGTAAGTTTCACCTGTAGCCTAAGAGGCACCATAGGTGTGATCCCACCAATTACCCCCCCCTCCACCATCCTCCTCCTCTTATTTTTTGTGACAGCATTTTGCTCTTGAGTGCCATGGCATCATCGTAGCTCAGATCAACCTCAAATTTTTAGGCTCAAGAGATTCTTGTGCCTCAACCTTCTGAATAGCTGTGACTACAGGCACCTGTCACAATGTCCAACTAGGATGTATATTTTTGAGACAGAGTCCTGCTCTTGCTCAGGCTGGCCTTGAAATCCTGAGCTCAAGCAATCCTCCTGTTTTGGTTGGTTCAAGTTTTTAATGGTAAAATGGGCTAAGGGAAAGAAGAGAAACACCTTTAAATAATGGTAGTAAATTTATGTTTTAGGCATTTTTAATTTATCTCTTTCCTTTGTTAATCTTCATTTCAATTCCATGAGGTCAGTAAATGGCTTATTTTACAGTAGAGATACTAAGATGACAGAGGGGAAGATTCCTTAGTCTTACGTTACAGAGTGGTGTGGAAGTCTGTCTATCCGAATTTGAGTAAGCTGCTGACCATTATACAGTTTTATATTGACAAACGGTTTATTCTAGGGCAATATATCTAGTCTCTGTGGACTGTGGTTTCCTAACTGGTGCTACAAATAGAACCTACCTTATCTGGCGGCTGTGAAGACAGGTAAGACAATGGTAACACCACACACAAAGTCCTTAGTGACACGACACCTCTTTAATAAGCATTAACTGGCTTACCTATTGTATTTAGGTTTTTGCCATATGGGCTCATGAAACATACTTTAAAATATTTTAGTCATGAAAGAGGTAAAGTCTCCATCTTTATTTAAGGCTGTATAACATTCCATGGTATACATGTACCACAATTTATTAATCCATTTGTGGGTCGATGGGCACTTGGGCATCTTCCATGACTTAGCAATTATGAATTGGGCTGCAATAAACATTCTGGTACAGAGGTCTTTGTTATAATGTGATTTTTGGTCTTCTGGGTATATATCTAGTAAAGGAATTATAGGATCGAATGGCAGGTCAATTTTTAGATCTCTAAGTATTCTCCAAACATCCTTCCAAAAGGAACGTATTAGTGTGCATTCTCACCAGCAGTGTGTAGTTTTATCATCTGAAGTACTTACAGAGTTACTTAGTTGACTTTCTCTACATAAGAAGAAAAAGGAAAAAAAAAAAAAGAGGCTATGGACTGTTTGCAGTATGGTGACTTAAGCATTCAATAAACCAAGGCACTGGGGCCGTCACGCTAGATGGGGCCGAAGTTGCAAATAGAAAGACTGAAATTATGTAAGCTTTGCTAGTTATCATGGTTATGAGAGATGTAACCATATTTATTGACACTTAAAGGGAAAACAAATTAAAACATTAAAAACATAGCTGTTTGATAAAAGTGAAATACATAAAAAGCTTATGGACCTAAACGTTTATTCACAAGGCTTATAATGATTCAGCCATTTCAGTGAAACATTTTTGATATATAAAATATTTCAGATGTCCAAGATGAACTAATGTAACTTTGTCCCAGAGACTATTAACATTTTCCGGTTGAGGAGAGAGGGTACATTTTTATTTAAAATTTTGTTTTGTAAGGACTGATTCCAACATGGCGTAAACCTTTAAAAATAACCTGATTGTTACCTAGAAGTCAGCCTGTATATTTAATTCTATTCATGGCAATAATACATAAAAAGTGTTAGTAAGTGCTTATGAAAGTATAAATTAATACATGAAAAAGAAAGAGGAAAAGAGGAATGAGAAAAGGAAGAGATACTAATGATGATGTGGTGTTGGTGATGATTTTAAGGAAATACTGGCTAAAGAAAATAGCATCTAAGGGCCAAGTTTTCTACTTTAATAATATTATTATGTATCCTTTAATCTAGAAAGTTGATTTTGGACATTGAGCAAAAAAGATTACATCAAACAGTCTTTTCAATGAAATTTCATTAGGACTTGCTAACAGGCTGGGTAGAGTGTCTCAGGCCTGTCATCCCAGCACTCTGGGAAGCCCAGGTGTGTGGATCCCTTGAGCCCAGGAGTTCCAGACCAGCTTGAGCAAAAGTGAGGTCCTGTATCTACTAAAAATAGGAAAACTGTCCACGCATTGTGACAGGTGCCTGTAGTCCTAGGCACTTAGGAGGCTAAGGAAAGAGGATTGTTTAGCTCAGGAGCTTTAATGCCATGGTGGTACTCTAGCCTAGGCAACAACAAAAACAACCCCCTCCAAACAACCACAGCAACAAAAGAAACGTGTTAATAAATACATGAAGGAAAATGGCTAATATGTTTCAGATGTGGAGACCGAGGTTAAGTTTATGCCACAGATTACAATGAGTGAAATAAAACATGCAGTGAACTTTGTAGGCTAAGCATCCCTTTGGTTTTGGAATTGTTTCACTCAAAGCTGAATTGACGACAGAAAAATCGTGAGAAATGGCTTGTGTATCAGTCAACTGTTGCCATGATCACACCATATGACAGGTAACTAAAAATCTAAGTCACTTCAAACAACAAGCAAGTATTCTCATGCTCAGAGCTCCATAGGCCAATCTCACCTGGCTGTCAGGCGTGCCTGTGGTCAGGCCTGAGCTGCACATCTCTTATTCCTGCAGGACGAGCAGATCACCTGGAGCAGAACTTCTCGCGGATATAACAAAAATACAAGCAAGTGAAATGGAAACACGCAGTGTCTCTTCAGGCTCAGGTTCAAGACTCACACAGTATCCTTTCCTCCCATTCTGCATTGGCCAGACAAGTTGCTTATGGTGGGTGAACTTAACACAATGGAGTGGAGAAATACACTCTCATTAAAGAAGGTGGAAGGTGACATGGCAAAGGATGTGGGTACCATTTTCAGCTTTAAAAGTATGGCTGTGCTTGAGTTTAAAGGTCAGGCCTAAACTAGCAAAGTCATGAATACAAGGTACAATTTCAAAAACCCAGCACATTGTACCCCTTGATTGCACTAAAGTACACAGCCTTGATTTAATAATAAAAACAATGAAACAAATAAAAATAAATAAATAAAAAAGGCAACATATGACCCTCAGGGTCTTATCATCATCGGTGACAGGTGGTGTGGGTCTTGGCATTGTTTGCTACTGTACCGTTTTCCACACAATACCATACAAATGGCCTCGATGTTTTCAGCCTCCTTTGTTTATATTTTCAGATTCTATTTGAGGGCTGAACACCCCTCCATAACTCCAGCTTATTTTGGGTAAGGTTCTTCCCAGCATAGAGTTTTCACCAGAACGATGTAACCATTAGCTATCTGATACTGAGAATTACAGCTGCCAAGGCACACTTCCTAGAACGAATTTAATTTTCTATGAGTAACTTATTATTATTAAGTAGTTATCAATTAAGTCATAAAACTCAGATTTTTTCTGTTGTGCTTTTCCTCATTCAGATGGTCCTTCACTATACAGATCAAATCAGGAGACAGGTATCCGTCCCCAAAGTACAGTTAGATTATTTTTCGCTTTTATTGCAGCTTTTCCAACATATTTTATTGCATAGACCATGTTATCTTTGTACATAAATTGGCGATGCACATCCATTGTTTCCTCACTTATTGCTGTGCTGTACGCACGCAGAACCTGAGAGCAGCTTGCCCAGCTACGTTATGCCCCTGTTGCTTTCTGCTCCAGTGCTTTTCTGCCAAGATAGAATAGGGTCTTTGACGGGAACTACTCAGCCTTGATGGTTTAGGTGCAGGCTTGGAAGCACAAGTGGTATTAGACTGGAGGGTAGGAGCTGCTGTTTAGGGGCTACCCTCTTTCATCCTTTGAACAAACATTTCATTCTATACAGTCCTATGAAAGGTCCCGGGTAGAACTGAGCTGTAGTCACCCACAGAGGTGACCACCTGGATAACACACCCTCGGCATATCCTTCTCATCTGACTCTTGTTTCTCTGTCCCTAAACTATGTTCCTTGGGATCAGCACCCAAAATAAACTATTCAAATTCAAACCCTTGTCTTAACAAAAACATTAAAATATGTACACTAGTGTAATAAGAAGAACCAACATTCCAATCCCCAGTACAGGTTAATTTCTTAGGTACCCAGAAGAAAGGACTGAAGGTTATGGATGGAATTAATGTGGTCATTAATGTCAACTTGATGTCAGCTGGCATTAAAACTATTCTGGATCATTTGGTGGGCCCAGGTGGTTGCTTAAAAACGGAAGAGGGAGAAAGAAATGTAGTCAGTCAAATTCGAGTGTGACCCTGGAGTACAAGCAGAGGATCGATGTTGCTGATTTTGAAGATGGAAGGGGCCTTGAGACAGGGGAATGTGGGTGTCTCTAGAAAGCTGCTTAAGGCAGGGGAAGCGTATTCATCCCCACAGTCTCCTGGAAGGAACACAGCCCTGCCTGCACCTTGATTTTTATATCAGGAGGACTTTCACCCCATAGAAGAGCAAGATAGTAGATTTCTCGTGTTTAGCTGCTAAATTGGTACTAATTTTTTTATAGCAGCAACAGGAAACTATTACATCAAGGCAGGTATTATTTCAAATATGTCATTTACATTCAGAAATGTCATATTAATTTGAAATTAGTTTATTCAAATCACATTTTAAGTGATTCTCTTAGGAAAACTTTTATCTCAGTTTAAACTAAGTTATTTTGTATTAATAACCTTTTTATTTGTTTGTTTATGTATTTATTTCTTGACAGAATGGTTTGGAGCTTACACATTTTGTTAGGTCAGTTGCTTATCCAAAAAGTTGTGCCAGTAGCAGAGCTGGACCAGGGGCTCTATGTACAAATGACTTAATAATAAAAAAAAGTTGTGCCAAAACTTATAGTTTATTAAGTCATGCAATTAATAATTGAATGCAACATTTTTTCAGTGTCTGACAAGTTTGCAGCATTATAGAAAATATAAATTGTAATGGCTTGGAAATTAATTTAACAATAAAGATATCAACGTTTTATAAAGTGTGGTCACAAAAGATAGGGCAGAAACTATGACTTCAAAAATAATGAAAGACAAAAAATTTTCAAATATAGAACAGATTTAGGTTTTTTTTTTTTTTTTTGAGACAGAGTCTCACTCTATTGCTCTCGGTAGAGTGCTGGGGTGTCACAGCTCACAGCAACCTCCAAATCCTGGCTTACGTGATTCTCTTGCCTCAGCCTCCCGAATAGCTGGGACTACAGGTGCCCACCACAATGCCCAGTTTGTTGCAGTTTGGCTAGGGGCTGTGTTTGAACCTGCCACCCTTGGTAAATGGAGCTGGCGCCCTACCCACTGAGACATAGGCGCCACCCAGATTTAGATTTTATTGTGGATTCTTTGCCATCTGAGGTGAAGGAAGAAATATTAAAATAAGTAAAATCAGGGTTCATATGATCAATGTTACTAGCATTTGTAAAAATATAGCAAAGATGGCTAGGGATGAAACACTACTGACATTTTAAAATTTGTTATTATTTAAACTCTGGAGCTGAATATTTTACTATTTTACTTCTTCTTTAGATATGCAATATGTATGAAGAATTACAAAAACGTAGTTTAAAGCCAAAGTACTATATCTCAGTGATTGTAAACATTGTGGTAAAGTTTTAGAAGTTATACTTTTGAGGCGTGATGCCATTGAGCCTTGCCAGGCGTTAAAATATCGGGCTTATCTTTCTAATCATTCACGTGTTTGAAGATAGTCTCAATGGTTTTAAATTGCGAGTTCAGATACTGGACACCACCACAAAAGAGGCAAAAAGGGAGATGGGAAGGAAGGGAAGAGGAATGAAGTATTCAAACATTAGAAAGTCTCGCTAGGCAGTTTACCTCCTTTCCATACTCACAGTAAGACTAACCTTTGCTTCGATACTATTCTTGTAGTTTTTCTGGTAAGAGCACAGACGCTCACAAAGACATGTTGGTAGGAACTGGCCTCCTTGTGCAATCATTTTGGTGTTTATTAGGGATCCTTTCTACTATCTCACACAGAATCTTTGGGCTTCATGGAAGTTCATAATATTTTATGTGCCAACTAACCGTAAAATATGAGCTAACCGGTTTGTATCTGGAGAAGAAAATGGAGATGTAGTCCATTTAATGAAGGACGTGAGTCGTAGGCAATGTGTGGGTTTATCACTTGCATTTTACATTTGTATCATAGAATAAAATACAGGAGAATGTACCATCTGGAAAGCACTTAATATAAATCTTTTTTGTAAGCTTAAAGATCTCATTATAAAGGCGATGTTAAGTGTACTTTCAGAGTCTCCCATGACATTTATTAAGGCAAGCGCCATTCCAGCTATATCATGCTGCTACTTAAACCTTAAAATGGAATTTTCCATTTAAATACGGAGGATGAAAAAATTGAAAACACATTTTAAGTGATGTTATTTATGTATTACTCTACAAGGCTAAATTGAAGTTAGTGTTACTGGTCAAGTGTACCCAGAGATGCTATGAATATCCATTTTATCTGCAATTTGTGCCTTTTGAGGGAAATGTTGATTTTACTCACAACAAGATCTCTTAAAATGTGCATGCATGATCTATGTGTTTTTTATGTTTTAATAAAAAAATAAAATAAAGAATAAGATTAATATTTTTTTCAAAATAAACAAATGTGCACGCAATTTTTTGGCACCCTTATATATGACTTGAAGACTATAAATTAATACTACATAATTTATCTTCTGTAATACTCTTTTTTTTTTTTTTTTTTTTTTGGCCAGGGCTGGGTTTGAACCCGCCACCTCTGGCCTATGGGGCTGGCACCCTACTCCTTTGAGCCACAGGCACTGCCCTCTGTAATACTCTTCTTAATGGGCCCTTTTAAACATTTGTTGCAATGTTCTTTCTCAATTTAAATTCAAGTAAGTCATAACAGTTTCTGGACGTCTATAAATGTGATGGAAAAATGCCTGTGCAATTGTTTATGCAAAAGTAATTATTGATACTCTGCCTCTTGAAACATAAAATATAAAAACTAAAATAGCTCTTAAATACTATTTGCACTACATTTTTAAAGTAATATTTTAAAATTTCTGACAATATGGAGACCTAAAATCACACTCATCTCCTTCAGAGACATATTCCAAATTAATGTAATGCATATACCGCTCTCCACCTGAGACTTCTTTGCCTGGATCTGACTGAAGAAAATGCTAGGGTTTGGGGCCACTTATATCCTTTCTTCCCTCTTAACAGCTGTGAGCATTCACCTTATTGAATCTAATATTGACACACCTCCTCCCTATCACAGAATGATTAAACTAAATCTCAAAGGAAATTTAACATTGCAGAGAAAAGGGGAATTTTCTTTTTTCTTTTGCTATTTTGTCAGAAAATCATGACTAGCTTCTGGACATGACAAAAGTTATCTCAGCATCATTAGGCAACACTTGTGATCAGTGTGAAATGGAAGAGGTTTCAGAGCCAGAACTGAGTGTGTAACTGAAAAGTTTCTCCACGATGTTAAATGCTCTGTTCAGTCCCCTCAAGTAAAGCCAATGGCCTACAGCAGGGTCTGAAGAAAGCTCGGCACCAGCATGATACAGAGATATTCAGTTATGAACCTGCTTTGCTTCCAAATATGAAGCCTGCCGTTCCTTACAGCTTTTATTTCTGAGGCATTTTTATCTCATTGTGCTGAACAGTTGTACTTTCTCAGCTTGATTGACATTCTGGAAAATATTGATCCAAGAGTTGGGTGAACTTACTTTCTAGTAAAGAAATGTTCATCACAAAATGTTAAGCTCTTAGTCCAAATGTCTAAAACTTGCATTTTAATAAAAATCTTGTATTTATTTTAAAATAAAACGTATTTAACAATTTAAATTCACAATTTCAAGTACAGTAGGAAAGTATTGCTTCTTTAAAATTAATTATAAACATAAGTATCTGACAGATTCAAATGAATAAACAACAAACAATTGCAATAAACCAATCAGTAAGAAATATTTTTTTTCTAGTTAGTGAAATGCAGTCTCTAACAAACACAAAGAGAGTAACCTAATTTTTTGTATCTTCCATGAATCCCAAACAATAAAAATAAATAAACACAAACACACAAAAGGAAAATTATAAATAGTGTTAAAATATAATGACTTGTCAAACTCTGATATAGAGATACAGGGAGTCTTTTTGATTAATGCAATTGATATGGATAAAGCTGTTTGCATTATGGTACAGGATGAATCTACAGCATGCACCTTGTGCGGTAATTATAGTAGCAGCTCTCCCAGGACGAGAGCGCTAGAAACGGTGCTCCACCAATCTGAAATCAGGGAAATTAATCCTCAGAGGAGTGTGGACCAGTAATAATTGTATAATATTGCTGAAGCACACTAAGAGATAGAGTTTTCCCTACTTGCTAAAATGCCTACAACTGAAATTTGTTGAGCACCAACAAATTCAGAAATTCGGAAATTCAGGCCCATAATCAGTGCAAATTTAAGAAATTGAAATGTAGGCAATACCACTATAACAAACTTTTCCTTTCTTTCCTTTACTTTTCTGTTTTAATATCTTTTTATATTAGATGAATTTTGCTAATAGTAAATTTGCTTTTACGTTTCCTTTTCTGTTTTAACGTTTTTTCATATTAGGTGCCTTTTGCTAATAGTAGTTTGCATTTACTTTGATACCGAATTATTTGAAGTGTTTCAAAAATGAAAAACATCAAAAAGAATTTCGCTTACAACAAAACGTAAACATTACTTTTTTTTTGATGAAGGGATTTACTTTAGGGAACAGTCCTTATCCCAGGCAAGGTTACCATACGGCTGTGTAAATCTTATCCTTTTGTAGAAAGTATATATAAAACAAAACACATACAAAAATAAAAATTGTTCTCATGTAATACTAAAAACCTCAGTTAATGAATTTAGTTTTGGTTTGAGTATTTCAAATATGTCTTTGTTAATAATAATGTCCTTCCCAAACCATAGAATGGTGTTAATTAAAGCCCTGCTTAGTTTCACAGTTGTTCTTTAATTAGCTAAATCACATTTTAAAATGTAACAGGCTATAAAAAGAACGATCTATTGACAGAATGTTTAATGGCAAATTGTTGGCTGCCAGATTTGATCCCTGAATGATCATTGAGTGTAGGGAAAAGAGAAATTCATCAAAATCATAGAATTTATTAACAGGCTTTTTAGCTTGTGAGGTAAGTGCATGCAATTCTAGAAAGGAGTAATAAATATAAGATAAATTTAATGATATATGTATTATATAGAATTTATCAAAAGAGACAAGAATTAAATGTATGGTGACTTTTCTGTGGTTATTTGTAAGCTTTTCCATAATAAACTTTAATTTCTTATATTATTAAACATGCTCTGAAGTGAAGATAATGTTTATTTCTGCTTATGGGAAAGTTAAATTACTACCCAAAGGATATATCTGCTCCAAAGAGTCATTCTTATTACTAAGCCATTATTATAATATCCTCTTTCTTAAACAAATCTACGATAGATTTACAAACAAGACTTCAATTAAAATGTGCTTTTGAGAGCATGAGAAAGTAAGTTTTGTTTTGTTTTGTTTTTGACTGGGGCTGGGTTTGAACCCTCCACCTCTGGCAGATGGGGCCAGAGTCCTAGTCCTTTGAGCCACAGGCGCCACCAAAAAGTAAGTTGTTTTTACTGTACTCTTATATAATACACACTTAACACCTAGGGTATCTTTATTTTAAAGGAAAGGAAATAGTGTTTTAACATTATTGTATTTAATCTAAGAAACCCTGAATTTTCAAATTATTGATTAGGAGATGTTGTAGGAATTGGCACTGAAACATAAGGACGTTATAATGGTGCCAATCAACACGAATTAAATTAAATAGCTGACATTTAAAATTTTTGATTTCTAAAATAACAGAAAAATACAATTACTTTTTTTGATGAAGTTAATTCAATTAACTTGACATAAGGTATTAAAAGGTACTTATTAAAAATTAAGAGGAACAACTGTTTATGTTATATAACTTAAATGATTACTATTAAGTACTTTCTATATGCGTCTCACTTTACAGGTCACAATGTACAATAGAGGCCAAAGATGTATTTTAATACTATTAAAAACATAAAATTTATTTGAAACAATATTATTTGATTTTTTTCTTTGCCATGAATCAATGTTACTGTGTATATTAAATGCATGGAAATTTTTAAAAATTTCCATCCAGGATTTAATAAGGGACAAAAAAATTATCTGTAGAGGAATTATGTTAAATAAAGAACTCAAAAACAGGTAGAGATACTTTATTTTTGAGTTCTTTATTTAACTGGAGGTAATATCACATTAATTTTATCACTCTGTGTGATATTACCTCCATTTCTGGGATTTTTTATCTCAGAGAAGTTTAAAATAAAACTTATAATTTTTAATATAAAACTTTTAAGTTTAATATAAAACTTATATTTATGGGATAATGAAATATTAACACAGTAAGTTCTGCATCTGGCTGGAACTACAGATTTAATGATTCTAAAAGTTGTGTCTTTGTAATACTAACACACATCTGAGAGCCCAGAATTTAAGTATTTTTTCGTGTGAACAGATAAGTCCCATCATGATGGTATTTAAATAACTAATCAACTACATAGTAAATGGCTCTTTTATAATACGAAACCTAATAGTGTTCCATATTTGAATTTTTGACAATAAGGACACATATTTCTGTAGTCTGAAGTCCTGAGCTGACTTCTATTTGCAATTATGTAGGTAGCTGAGCTGTAAAAAACTACCTATTTTAAAAACTGTGAACAAATATCTTTGAAATAATTTCCTTTTAAAAATAAAATCTGCATATCAAATTATAGCATACTCTGTCTTCTGTTATTCTCATTTGCACCAAACCTCCTTCTCAATTTTTGCGTTTTCTCATGTAGTCCATTATACCATAACATTCAAATGCTTCAATAACTTGAGATCTGGAAACTGATTTTAGAGAGCGTTTAGCTGGCAGAAGACCAGTGATGTCACGTCAGGTGCTGACTGTGGTAGCAGCTGAGAGAGAGAGAGAGAGAGAGAGAGAGAGAGAGAGAGAGAGAGTCGGGTCAAGTTCACAGAAATAGGTGCTGGAGCAACGGCTCCTTAGCCAGTGATTGGGGAGCAGAGACTTTGTGCATGCCGACACAGCTTTTATTTCACATATTCTGCCACCAATATCGCACATTATCAATGATCCTCATTCCCGGGTCCAAATATCATTCTCAAAAAAATATGTCGTAGCATAATTTTTGTTCAAATAGTATTCAGTGTGTGGATTAGAAATTCCTTTCTATAATGTACAAAAACTGCTAATGGATGCATCATGTGCATTGGTACAATTTTGAACCTCCAATTGGTGTGCCTGGGGTGGGATGGAAGTTGATTTGCAAGAACTCTGGTAATTCATTCGAGAAGATAGGAAAGGACTTCACCATTTTATATAAAATTATATCATATAATTTATATTAGTGCCTATGATTTCGCTGTTGCTTCATCCTTCTCCTCTGCTACATCTATTTCCCCTGAGTCCAGAATCCTTTTGGACTAAGGTTTTCTAAGAGCATTCCTTTACCGTCAGCCTGGGTTGTAAAGCACAGTTTCCTGACTGTGGGGTAAGAGTACTGGGGCAGGAGTGATCCTGAGTATTTCTTACACATCCTTTTAATATTTACAGTATTGATAATCCAGCACAATCTTCTGCGGTATCTCTATGTATCCTATGGTTCTGCTATTCAAACTATTTAACTCCATTTTTTACATTTCCCCTCTTTTAGCTTGTGGCCTTTCTTAGTCTGCTTCATCTCCACCACTTGTCCATATATCTCTGTACTCCTAAATTGTGCTATATCTCACCACTATTTTGCCCTTCCTAATACTCTTTATTTCCTTTTTTTTTTTTTTGCAGTTTTTGGCCAGGGCTGGGTTTGAACCCGCCACCTCCGGCATATGGGGCCGGTGTGGATTCAGTGTGTGGATTAGAAATTCCTTTCTATAATGTACAAAAAATGCTAATGGGATAAATCCTGTGCATTGGTACAATTTTCACCGCCCTAATACTCCTTCTTTTTTTAAACAAAGAACTTCTAAAAATATTTTATGTCATTTTGGGGAATTATAGAAAGGTGTGATCTATAATTAAGCCATCATAATTTACTAAAAGTGTTGGCATATTACATTTAAAAACTTTAAATAAATGTTCAAGACAAGAATGACTGTGGAAACATGTGATTAGGCAACTAAACATATATAGTAAATATTCACAGTATTCAAAAAATTATGGAGGTAAGCTTAAGTATTAATCTATTTCTTATTAATCAAATATAGGGTACATAAAAATGTATTGTTAAGGCATGACCCTTTCTTTTGCAGAAATTTTAATTTTAATGAGAGAAGAATATAGACATAGAGCAATCAAGACCGTATAGTCCACAGTGTAATCCAATAAGTTTGCAATGTAGTCGGTTAGAGCCACAAGAAAGAGCAAAATTCCAAAATCTATCAGCTGATTGTCTTTATCTTTGATGACACTTGTATCTGGTTTGTTATGTATTTCTGAGACATCCTTTGGATTATGCTACTGTCAGTTAAAATATATTCAATCGAAGCTATTTGCTGATGTATGAGGCATAAGTCTGTACACATTTCTCCCTGACATCATCTTAAGCATTACTTTGAAGTCTTTACCCATGCTGAGAATGAACAAGTTCTGGGGCTTTATTTTGAGAACAAATTTGGAAACCCAAGTTGACATGAAATTAGATTCATCATTTGATAATTTTGTTTAATAAACATTTTTGAATCCTACTGTGCATCGATTTCCCTATTTGATATTAGCAATTACGAAAATAAAAAATTCAGAGTTACTGCCATCAGAACAGAAGGCCTGGCAAATAAACAAATGACACTTACTTATTTAGTTTAAGAAGCCTGCCCATAAAGAGCACCACACCTAAAAATAACAACGAAAGGAAGGCTTCCCAGATGAAGCACAGAGTTACTTGGACTTCAAGAGCTGAGAGTCAGATTAAGGAAAAAAAATATAATCTGGGCAAAGGAGTAAGTATATTCAAAGGCAGGGAGTCTTCAGAAAGCATACTATTTTGGGATATAAAGTAGTTAAGTGTGGCTAGAGTTTGAAATTCAGAGAGAAAAAGTAGTGTGTGCAATGAACTTTCAGGAAATAAAAGTAACAAAAGATAATAAACATACATATGGAATATTCACGTATGAAGCTCTATAGTGGAGTAGAATTTTTACCTGGACAGGTTACCAGAAAATGTACCTCTGGTTGGCTAGGTGGAGTATGACAAATTCCTTAATCTGTGTAATAAGATTTTGTTTGGGAACCTTTTTATTTTCCTTCTTTCTGAAATGTTGTTGATAAGATGTTAACTGCAAAAATGAGGACTAATTGTCAGGGGTATCTTTGAAATTTCAGTCACTTCTGCACCTCCCTGGTGGAAACATCTGATAGGAACTTTTCTTTCTACCCACACTGGAGAATGTTTTACTTATTACTTTAGATGTAAATTTACCCAGTTTGCAGACTGACAAAGAATCCTTGGTTTCAGTAACTCATATGGTATGGAGTTCAAGTTATGCTGTAAACTTTAGTCACCATGTATTTCAATTACTTCCTGTCCGCTCGGATCTTCTCCACAAAATCTGACAGTGGGTGTCTCTTCTCTGCTTGACTATTTCAAGGGATTCTCAGCTAAGTACCCTCAAATAAATCCTTGATGCAGACTGCGCTGACTGAAAGTTATTTGTTTTGTTTTTTTTTGCAGTTTTTGGCCGTGGGTGGGTTGGAACCTGCCACCTCTGGCATATGGGGCCGTTGCCCTACTCCTTTGAGCTACAGGTGCCGCCCTGAAAGTTATTTCTTATATCTTCCCTTTGGGCATAGGTCTAATATTCATTACCTCAGAGTTAACTCATCAGGCGGTATTTAAAAGAAATATATAAAGATGATGGATTTCAAGTGCCTAGCCCGTGTATGACTCCGCAACACCCAGAAAATGTTAGTGATTATTTTGTCTTCAATTACATGAAAATAGAAAGCAAACTATGTTCTCCCAGTTTTAGGCTTATCTACTCAGTCTTATAATTATGTTTCATCTGAGATGGTTTTTAGCGCCATTAGAATTTTAGTTTGCCCTCTGGTCAGTTTTTTATCACTCTTAGAAAGTGAAGATGCAAACTCACTTGTAGGACTTCGGATGTGGAGACACGGGACATAGTAAGAGGCAGTGAAGTAGGTGTCCGGGAGTAGGTCATGGGGGTTTGGTGGGGATGACAGTTAGGACGAGAGGAGCGAATTGATAGATTCGAAGGAGCTTCTGGTAGTTAAGTCCACAGGACGTCCTGATGGACTGGAGTCAAGCGGAAGGAGACTGAAAACATCAAACTGAATCCACGACCTTGAGCTTGAGTAGCAGAAGGGATTTTGGTGGCATTTACTGTGATGGGGAAGATTAGCAGGGAACACATTTTGTTTGGGTTATATTAAGCCTGAAATATCTAAAAGATATCCAAGAGGAAATCTTAGCATGTTTGCTGAAGACTGAGAACAGAAACTTCATTCCACTTTAAAATTTTGACCACTACCTCAAAAAGCAAGTAGTCACTGACAGCCCTGCGACCTTCTCCTTGTCAGCCTGCTGTCCCGTACTCAGACTATCCTCCTCCAAGTTAATGTGCACACATAATGAGAGAGGACACCGAGAAGGGTGAGGTCTGGGAGAACAGGTCTTCTCAAGGAGAGCACAAGGATACACCTGCAAGGTCCTCTCCATGGCGACTCAGCCCTTAGGAATTTGTAACTTCCTGGAACTTGGCAATTTCCAAGTTCTGTGAAATCCTATAGTTCTATAGGGGCTGGACTAGCATCTCCTGCTTGATTCAGACTGGCCAATGAGAAGGGTACCTGTGGGGTGGAACTTCTTGACTGTCGATAAAAAGAGAAAGATCAAGCCAGACAGGGAGCACAGCCATTTGGAATTTGTCTATGCCGTAAGCTCCCGGCTGGTGAATAAAGCCCTTCCTCTCATAAACGTGATGTTTGGGTGCTCTTTCTCTCCGTTGGGCCTTGTCTTCCTGAAACAATATCACTTGGAGGTCTTGTTCAAAGGCAGGTTCTGGTAAAGTCGTGAGATACCGCGACAAGCCTTTCTCACAAGCTCTCAGGTGGCACTGATGCTATTGATCCTCTGATAGATTTTGAGCAGCAAAATCTGACCTGAACTATTCTTCCTACTTATCCTTCAATTTGTAATCCTCCTTCCTCATTTTCAGCTGATGACACTGTGCCTCATTTCAGGAGAAGATAGAATATAAGAAGAGAATTTTCACAGGCTTTTACATTAAACCTATGAACCCGCTTATCTAATAGTTCCTTCCACTTTGGACAATGGGCTTATACTCGGGGGCCAACACCTCTGCTTGTTTGCCAAATTGCACCCCTTCTCACTTTATCAAAGGCATCCGATTGTATAATTGCTACCTCCTTCCCAAGCATCACACATTTTCACTTTTTATTGAATCATTCTCTCCAGAATACTCACAAGCTAAGAAATAACTTAGTTTATAAAACAAACAAACAAAAATCTTTTGGTGCTATGTATTCCTTTTTCTTCCTTTTATTTATTTTTATTTTTTATTTTTTTTTTGCAGGTTTGGCTGGGACTGGGGGCATATGGGGCCGGCACCCTACTCCTTTGAGCCACAGACGCCACTCTTTTTTTCTTCCTTTTAAAGCAGAACTTTAACAAATATATATACTTCTTACTTAATTGCTTTTCTTCCAGTTTTTGGTGGTAGTTCCAGTAGTAGCTACTTTTAAATTCAATAATAACCCTGACTTTAACAAATCTAATGGGAATTTTTTTGCTATCATTTTTTTCCCCATTTATCAAGATTGTTTACATAGTTCTCTTTGAAACGCTATCTTTCTTGGCCTCTGTGACACTAGCATGTTTTTAATTTTAAAATAACTGATTTTTAAAAATTTTTTATCTTTTTTGCTGGCTCCTTTTCCCCTTTTAATTTATAAATTTTAAATTACTTTAGATCAATTAGAACTCTACTTTCCTACCCCTAAATGCCAGTTCTCTAGGACAACTCATATTATTTCTAGCCTTAAAGATCATATATGTCCTGGCTTCCCAGAGAAACACCTTAAATCCAGGTATTTCCACTGACCTTTAGTCCTGTAAATTGACTGAGTAATTCATTCTCCAAACTGGTACACTTTGAACATGGAAGGAGATTTATTAGTAATGATTCTGAGAAATCATGTGTAAATCAGGACTGATTCTGGCTAAATAGTTTGTACAGCCACCACAACTGTATTCAGTTATTTACTCACCATATACATTTGGATTTTGTGACAAAGATAAGGTAGCTGTTGGCAAATATTCATTTTCCCTTTCTCCTCTATAGAACCCTGACTTTCCAGGTTAGGAACTAAATTCCTCAATCTTTTTTTTGTAGTTGTATGTGTATGTGGCAATGTATTGAATTCTGGACAATGCCATGCAGGGAGATTGGATGTATGCACCTTCCAAGAATTGACTTCAATGTAGGTTTTACTCCCTTCTTTGATCATTTTTCTTTTTCTGCCTAACTCATGAATTTAGAAGCCCTGAGTGGAAGCCATATGTTGGGGAAGGCAGAAGAAAAAAATAGAAAGAGCTTGGGGATGTTTATGCTTGATGAGCCACCAAACAGGCCGCCTGGGCTGCTTTTGTTTATGTGAAAGAATATAACACCCACCTTGTTATAGCCTTTGTTTATTCACTGATCATTTCAATTGAACCTATTCTGACTAATAAGATGTGTCCAAAATTCATTTATTCAACAAACATTTATTAAGCAACTGGGATTTGGGATTCAATGATGATCAGAGAAGGGGCTTTCTCTCAGAGCTCCATGATGGCAAATATAAAGTCTTAGAAATACATTTAAATAAAATTTTACATAA
>CAUYON010119534.1:0-50646 GCA_963573935.1 Arctocebus calabarensis
GGTCGAACATCCGTCTCCCCTATTCCTCAGATTGCCCTGCCTCTGCCAAGAGCCAATGCACCCACAATACCTCCCTGCCTCTGTCAAGAGCCAATGCACCCCACAACACCTCCCTGCCTCTGCCAAGAGCCAATGCACCCCACAACACCTCCCTGCCTCTGCCAAGAGCCAATGCACCACACAACACCTCCCTGCCTCTGCCAAGAGCCAATGCACCCCACAATACCTCCCTGCCTCTGTCAAGAGCCAATGCACCCCACAACACCTCCCTGCCTCTGCCAAGAGCCAATGCACCCCACCACCCCTCCCTGCCTCTGTCCAGAGCCAATGCACCCCACCACACCTCACTGCCTGTCAAGAGCCAATGCACCCCACAACACCTCCCTGCCTCTGTCAAGAGCCAATGCACCCCACAACACCTTCCTCTGGCAGAATGGTGTTTCAATACTACCGTGCCCCTGCTTTTCCACATCCCTCTGCTTCCATGTCCTTGCTGTAAAATTGGGGGTGATGATACTTGGATCAGAAACAAAATGGGAGAGGAGCTTAGCCCAGGCCTGGGCATGCCGCTGTGCCCTGGATCCCCATGGGTCCAGAAGACTGTGGGTTTCTTCCTTGTAAACCAGGAAAAACGACTTTTAAAAAGAAGTTTAAAACTGACCCTTTAAATCATTTTAGAACTGGCCCTTCGAGTGGATGGAAGCAGCGGGCACAGAGGCTGCTCACATCACAGAGCTCAGCTCTCACCTGGTCCAGGAATGCAACTGCGTTTTACCAGCCCCGATCCGTCTTGGTCCTAGTGGTGGCTGCTGCCACCATCCGTAGGCCACGTTTTCATCTTTGCTTTGAGATCAGTCATGGTTTGGGGGGTCCTCCCACTGTGGAGAGCTCTTTTCTGAAACAAGACCTACAGACCTGGTGGAGGGGTGCTGAGCACAGGCAACCACCTCACTCAGCGTCCGAGGAACGTTGTGGTGGCCGCCTTGTTATAAAATGATCAAATCCTTTCTTATCTGTGTGACACCAGTTGCACACCATGTGGCCGTCCTAAGGTCGGGCTATCACGTGTGAGAGACATAGAGAAACTTTGAGGTGACACGGCCTCAGGGGAACAGACCGCCTCACAGAGACCCCCACACCTCCCCCGGAAAGCAACATCAGCAGCAGTGGCAGCTGCCGGACAAATAGGAGACGGTTCCTGCCAGGCACAGGCCCCGGCGTTTGTACCTGCACAGTAGGCTGGTCCTTACCTTGGGATGTTGTCCCCATCTGGCATCCCAACTTCCTTCTGCACCCACTGCCCTCGGGGTGGTCCACACCCACATCCTCTGTTCTGTTTCTAGAACTGCAAGCACATTTCTGGCAGACAGCATCTCCTGGCCTGGGAGGGCAGGTGCCTTGAACAGGCCTTGCATGAGAAGATGGTTGTGCTGTAGAATCAAGCAGATGGTGCTTCCCCAGCCAGGCCTGGAGTCCGAGAAGCCAGTTCAGCAATGGCAGTTTCAACTCCCTCTTTCTAAAGTGGCCACTGAGATGTCGTGCCCTCAGGTTTGTTGTGAGGACAACGGGTGAGACTTTGGGTCTGATGTTCAAGTCCAGGACAGCCAGGAGGTGCTGCCTGAGATGGCAGGAGCTGGGGGGACCTTTGTCTGCAGAGGCTGGAGAAGGACGGACTGCCTGGCAAAAGCTCAGCACCCAGTACACAGAGTTCCTTGCCTCAATTTCCAGTTCCAAACTTAAAGTTAGGGATCTGAGGCTGTTCAACATCACATCTGACTCCTGCGAGACTCAGCTCATAAAAAGATGCATCTCAACAGGCTGCCTTTAGTGCTTGGACCAATTTCCGCGCTGAGAACTTTTGTTCTCTGCCTGTTATTTTCTGCATATCTAAAATATGAATGTAATTTAAATTGATGTGGTAAGACCGTAATACCAGCTAGCATCAGAGCTGGAATGAGAGTTCAGGACTCAGCTCAAGGCCCAGTTTGTTTCCTACTGAACCACATCCATCTCAGCTTCTGCCAACTTGGAAACCTTGAGGAAATCACATCTCCGAGCGATCTCACAGCATCAGCCCTCACCCTGCCTGCCTGGGTTTACCATCTCCACCGTTGTTCCTTATTTCTTACACTTTATTTCTCCTCCTACTGGGCGGCGCCTGTGGCTCAGTGCAGAGGGCACGGACCCCATATACCAAGGGTGGAGGGTTCAAACCCATCCCTGGCCAAACTGCAACAACAAAAAAAATAGCTGGGCGTTGTGGTGGGTACCTGTAGTCCCAGCTACTTGGGAGGCTGAGGCAAGAGAATCGCCTGAGCCCAGGAGTTGGTGGTTGCTGTGAGCTGGGTGACGCCACAGCACTTCACTGAGGGCGATAAAGTGAGACTCTGTCTCTACTAAAAAAAAAAAAAAAAGAAAGAAAGAAAATGTGTATTTCTCCTCCTATGACCCTCCCTATCTGAAATCTTTATCTTGTATTTTATGTGTAACCCAAGGGTTGCCTGGGAACATGCCACTATGCCAATGCCCCCCAGCTGTGCGGGGCCCTTTAGTTCCTAGAGTTAAACAGCTAGGAGATCCTTAGTCCAACGCATAGATTTGTGCCCCGAGCACAGACCATTCGTGATCTTCAGTAAATGAATGAGTATTTGAACTTTTGACTGTGCTCAAATTCCTTTTCATATCCAGAGGCCTATCTCAAGCAAGACTTTCGTATGCTAACTGTGGTGTGTTGTACTTAAGAAAAGCAGCACTTCGCCTCTGATGCTGTAGTGTGGACAGAAGAAACAGTCATTTACTAGGCCCTTCTTTCCATGTTAAGGTTTGGGTATCTGCCTCTCTGTCCAGGAGATAGATTTGCAGCTTTCAGTGGTCAAGAACCCATCTAGATGCCTCTATTAGCCTGTGATTTGGGTAGCACTAAGGACAGTCATCGAATTCAGCTCCAGGACAAGAACTTGCCAAAAAGATGGCTTAAGATGTTGTCCACCTCCCCCTGGAGCGGCGCCCACTGCTGCCTTTCCACGCCCACTTGAGTCAAACCAAATGCCGGGTGATGGCATGTGCTGCAGTGACACATTTGACAGCACACAGGTAAATTTCAGAAACCGTCCTCACAAAGCACATGGTCTAGGGGTGGGGGGTGTGAGTTAGAAAATATTTCTATGAAGTTAAACAGAACTCTGAAAGCGCCCCTGAAGGCTCTGCCAGTTTGTCCTCAAATGGCAAACTTGAATGGTCACTTCTAAGTTCAACATGTTTTTGTAAGAGTGCGAAGATGTATTGAGCTCACGCTAGCCGGTTCCTTTCAGAGATCATTGCAAACAGCAGCAGAAAGTAGTCTTGTTTTTGTGCACGCCACAAGGACAGTTCTTTTCCTGCTGTTCCTGTTCTCAGCCATGTCATTGCACTTGTCCCCGCCACATTTGGACATTGTCTCGCTTTATTGTCCCCAAATCCTGTGGGCAAGAATTATGGACCCCATCCTGGAATAGAGTTCTCTAAGGCTCAAACATGAGCTAGAAGCCAGACCAGAGTCTAGATCTTAATCTGGTGAACATGCCCATTATCTGCTGGGACTCAGAGCAGCTGAGCTCTTGGGTGGTCTCACCGGCACAAGTTGCTACCATAAAGCAGATCCCCAGGCCCAGGAGACGGTTCTCTGCTGGGTTTTGGAGGATGGTACAACTAGCATTTGCAGAAGGCCGGTGAGTCAGAAGGCCGGAGCCTGGGTGGGGCTGCTGAGGCAGAATCTGTACTCACCTTGCCCATTCATACCTGTTCTGGGAAAATCTGTCGTGCCCTGGAAGTGTCAGCCCGATGCGTTTCACCAGGCTCGATTTCCTGGGCATGTACACAAAAAGAAACCACACCCTCCACCTTACTAGAGAAAAAAAGACTCAGATGAGACTCGCTGAAGAAACCCTGGGAGTGTCCTGTCAAACTGGATTGCTGGCAACTGTGCACCTGTGGGAGTGTCGTGGCGGATGCTAAGGAAGATGGCACATCGACAGGGGGCAGGAAACAAGGGAGCCAAAGCCCAGGGTCACCCGTGCACCTGCGGCCCCTGCCTTGAGCACAGGCTTTAGAATTCTGTGGCAGTTCATCTCAGACCCACGAATAACAGCCTTCATATGCTCACCACACCCTTGGCTATCTACTAGAATAATGTATTTCCAGAACAAATCGTTTTTCAGATAATTTCATGTATGTGTACATTGTGTTTCTAAATGTTATTTTATCGCTATAGTTAATCCAATGAAGTGACCATTATTGTCCTTATTTCCTGGAGCGCCTGTGACCTGCCCAGAGATCCTCAGGCCTCCATCTGTCCTCCAGCCACACAAGCTACTGTGGAGTGACTTCCCGTGACCTCCAGTCAGAAACAATAAAATCTGCAAGCAGATTTAATTGTACTTAATTGTAATATTGCCTAAGCACTCTTAGGCCTCACAATTGATGAGCGCTTACTAAAACATATTGGCATGATAAATATTTTACGTGGTGCCTTTGTGACAGGAGACCAAGGGTCTGGACATTCTTCACATCAGAATTCCCTCTGCTTGCTGTGTTCTGGATGGGAGAAAACACCAATTGAGCAAGCAGGTCTTGATGCACCTGTCATTTTTAAGGAGCAGGTGGTGGGAGGGTCATATGCAAACTATAGGGATCAACTCCACCTCTGTTTCCCAAGACCAGCCTCAGCCTTCAGGAATTGCAACTTAATTATTATTGTGAAGGAGAATCTGAGAGAGGGGAGGAGGCAGTTCCTTCTTTTTCAGAGTGCAGAGAAACGTACACCTTTGACCTCCTTGAGCCTTATAGAACGGGAACACATTAAGGGTCAGCTGTCAGAGGAATTGCAAAAGTTGTTTGTGTAGATAGCCTATATTTTCTAACTATGACGGTTTAGCAAACCCAAGGTAGGAATGCAAAGGATAAAAGGCTTAACTATGTGGGCAGGGATCTCTCACAGATTAAATTGGCTTAAAATCTTTTGTTCAACCCATTCAGTTTTGAATTTTTAATAAGCTTGTAAAGTTTATTTTTTTGCCTAACATTCCTTTCAACGAAGTCAGCGATGACTTTTCTTGGTGTTCTTTTTTTTTTTAAGAAGCCCCAAAATGTTTGACCTGGAAATCAAACAAATAATAGGCTTTGAGGTGCTTTTTGATTTCTAAAATAAGCCAGATGAACAGAACGAGCTAAGGTTAGGGCAGGTAAAGTGTCCCAAAAGCAGGACTCAGTGGAGAAGCGTCTCTCCTGCCAGGGCATTTCATGCCAACCAGGGAAGGAGGCACAGGTACTATCTTACCAAGTTCAAAGACAATTTTAAATCAAGAGGAAAAACCAAGATGACTCGAGAGCTCTTGGCAAGGGCAAAAAAAAAAAAAAAAAAAAAAGAAAGAAAAAGAAAAAAAATAAAAGAAAATTAAAAAAAGAAAGAAAGAAAGCAGTCTATCCGAGCGTCATATGTTTTTATACAGCCTGTGCCGAGGGAAAGCTGTGATTAAGGATCTGTAATTTTTATTTGCAGACTTTCAGTTCTGCTCTAATTTGGTTGAAACCATTGGTTCCGTCTTTCATTTCCTGTAAGATGGTATCCCGGAGACCACGTTCTGGGCGCTTCTGTGCAGCACCGACAGGCCCCAGGTCAGAAGAGCAAGGCCCTATGTTGTCCTCTGTGAGCGCAGCATCCTGCATGGGGGACTCGGCCCCTTTGGGGGTGTCCTCCTCAAGGCAGGGCCAAGTCCTCTGAAGGAGGTCCACGGAGAGAGAGGGCCGCCAGCATTCACCCCTGCCACCCGAGTGGGACCAGAGTGTCAGTACTGAATGCAGAAGTGGTGGGTGGAAGAGAACACCATTTCCACTGCACTTGGAACTGTGGCTTTGAACCCAGTGAAAATCAGAAGATTCGGGGAACTGGAAAGTTACTCGATGCCTTTGGCTCAGAAATTAAAAATTCAGTTTCTCTTTATCCTAAATGTTATACAGAGCTTGACTCCTATACACACGCCAAAGAGTCAACACACGAATAAATAAGCAAATAAGTAAATAAATAAAGAAGTGGAAAGGAAGGAAGGAGGAAGGGGGGGAAGGAACAATGGTGTTTGTTTTTTACTTTGAAAAAGAAGGAACTGACTGTTATTAGTCGTCAGTATTCCTTTTAATGGTAATAGTTAAGCACAGTTTTCTTGGCTAAGCAGAAATCTTTTTGAGAAGAAAGCAGTGTGGGTGTGGCTGTGGGAGCTGGAGGGTCCCCCACTCTGTGTGCGCTCTCGGCACCGTGGGATCGGCCACAGGCCTGTCAACACGCGTGGAAGGTGCCAGCACCCTGGTTGTCACCGCGGTGTGTTCTGATGATTCTTTGGAACACACTTGAAAAATAAAACAAACAAAAATCCTTTTTTTTTTCAGCAGCTTGTTGTCTCAGCTATAGAACTTTTGAGTGGCACCAGGAGTAAAATTCAATAAAGTGTTAGCAGTGTCTCTGGGCTGACCCTGGGCTGACCCGGGCCTCGGGAACCCTCATAGCACCCTGGGGTTCATCCTGGGAAAGGGACTCGGAGGAGAGAGGGAAGCAGGGACAGAACTGGCAGGGGCCCAGCGCTCCGAGGACCCCAGAGCAGCCCCATCTTGGACGTCCCTATGCAGGGGACAGGAGCTTGCTGGACAGATGCTCCCTCACTTCAGAAAAGCTGGGGGCACAGAGGTTTACTTCTAAGTCACCTTGTGGCTGATGACTCTTGTCAGGAGTAACCAGTGGGGCCACAGCGATGATGTGTCTTCTCATCCTTTATTCTGTTAGCCACAGATTCGCCCTGGCCACTGTCCCTCTATCCCTCATGAGGGCCCTATCCCTCCCCTCAGGCTTCTGGTCCTGTACCTTTCACCTTAAAAGCTTGCAGGAGGCCAGCGGGCCAGAACCACCTCCTCAGGGGCTCTCCCCCAGGAGCTGGGCTGAGTCATCGGGCCGCACTTTCAGAAATTCCCTGTGACCCTGAGCTCAGGGCTTCCTGGGTGAGGCTCCGTGGACACACAGCGTGTGCTTCTAGGAGGAGGCAGAGAAGCTGCTGAGTTACGTCAGCTCCCCGAGGCTCTGTGGACACAGCGTGTGCTTCTAGGGCGAGACGGAGAAGCTGCTGAGTTACGTCAGCTCTCCCTTCGTGCTTGCCTCTCTCCCTTTCTTCCGCTCTCCTTCTGTCCCTCTTGTTCCTCTCCTTTTCTTTCCTTCTGTCCTTTCTCTCCCTCCCTCAGCACGTGTGTGAGCGCAGCCAGTTAGGGACAGTGTCCGTCCCTTCTCTGTAACTGTGGCCCCTCACAGTGTCATCCTGGTGCAGGAGAGGGGCCCGCAGGAGGTGGGCTCCATGAGAGGCATCGGTGGGTGTTCGTTCAGCTCCTGCCCAGCATTGCCCTCTTTGTGGTGTAGGCCAAAGTGGAATTGAGGCTGTACCTCGCTTCCTGGTAAATGACCCACGAGGCCCAGCACTGGGGGCCCTGAGTGGCGCCTCCAGAAGGCAGAGCTGTCCGTTGTCCAGTACAATCTAACCGTCAGCCTGGAGGAAAGGCAAGGCGGAGAGTCCCAGTGACGTGCACAGGACGGTTCTGTGGCCCTGCCTTCTCTTCCTCTGCAGGGATGTTTAGCTGGGTGTGCGGGGCAGGGTACAGATCCCCAGAGGCGTGTATTTCTAAGCCTGGGAAAAATCGCTTTGCCTAGTGGAGGAAGCTCCCTGGGGCGGACGAGTGGGGCAGGTGCCCCAGGGCACAGGAAGTGAGAACCCACTTCAGGAGTTCGGGACTGCCACTTCGAGATGTCACCCAGGGGCTTCTTTCCTTCATCTGCAAAATGACTTAGGGTGACACTGAGCTCTTAGAGTTATGACATTTTAGCTTTGAACTGATGAAAATGATGAGGTTGGTGAGGATGTTTCTGAGTTGAGTGAAAACACTTCAGCAACGTAGGTGTTCAGACATGCTCGGTCTCCAGGCACAAGCGGGGAGAGACAAAGGCGACACTTCTTCTCCTTGTTCACGTGTAAAGATCCCCGGGAGAGAGGCGTGATTCTCTGAAAAGCAAGATTCACAGGGGTGAGGAGATGGGCCGGAGATTCAGAGCTCAGCAGCCGGGCTGCGCTGGGAGGACCAACAGGAAGCACCGACACTCTCTCTTCACCTGATCACTGCGCTCGTCACATCAGTGGAAATTAAACCAGATGCTATAAATAGAAGCCCTGGACACAGCAGGCCCTGTCAGCACTGGTGGCTGTTTGAACCACACAGCTTCGTCCTGAAAGGTGGAGGCCGCTGCAGAGGCCGGGCTGGGGAGATGAGGTCGCCTTCCTGGGAGGACAGGGAAGCCACCTGCTTCTCCAAGGTTCTGGGAAGATGTCCTTAGAATGATTATTCCAACCTTTCTTATAGTCAGCTTATTCTGCTAACAATGATAAATGACAGTTTTAGAGACAATTTTGGTCTATTCCCTTCATTTCTACTTCATTTGCTGTTATCAGAGTAAATGAGCCTAGACGGGGCAGGAAGCCACACGCTTTGCTTCCAAAACTGGTTGGGGGCCTTGACTCATGGCTGAGTGAGGCCAGGCGCAGACTGCCTTCGAGATCAGATGGGATTTCCTCTGCATACGGTGGCCCCGGCAGGACGTGAGGTTCCACCAGGGCCACTGTGCCCAGGGCCGGTTTGTGGTCAGCAGTAGAGGCAGCATCTCTAAGAGTGTCATCCTTCTGCAGCTTGGTGGAGACGGCGCAGACAGAAAAGTGCAGGAGGACGGACACTTGACTGCTGGAAAGAAGCAAAGCAGCCGGAGAGAGACAGCTGTTGACCGCCAGAGATGGTGCCGCCAAGCACAGGCAGCAAGGCGGCCACCCCCCTCCACAGGTGACGAGGAGGCCACCCCCAGACACACACACAGGTAGCAAGGTGGCCACACACACACACACAAGTGACAAGGAGGCCACTCCCCCACACACACAAGTGACAAGGAGGCCACCCCCCACACACACAAGTGACAAGGAGGCCACCCCCCAGATACACACACAGGTGACAAGGAGGCCACCCCACACACACACAGGTGGCAAGAGGCAGCCACCGTTGCTGCTGAGAATCAGCGTTCTCTGCTCCTCATCTCCCTTCACTTATGTATCAATTTTCTTCTTTATTCCATTTGCTCAAAGTTCCAGAGAATGCACGTAATTATGTCACTGATGGACACAACTAAAACAGAAAGCTTCAGTGACAGCAGGACTGAACAGAAACAGAGCCCCGATTTCTCTTCTGCCATTCTCTGGGTGCTGGTGTAAAAGCCAGCTCAGGCCTAGTATGGTGGCTCATGCCTCTTGGAGGCCAAGGGGGCGGATTGCCTGAGCTCGGGAGTTGGAGACCAGCGTGGGAGTGAGACCCCTCTCTCTAAAAACTAGCCGGGCATTGTGGTGGGCACCTGGAATCCCAGCTACTCAGGAGGCTGAGGCAGGAGGATCGTCTGAGCCCAGAGTTTGAGGTTGCTGTGAGTTATGACGCCACAACACTCAACCCAGGGCAGTAGAGTTAAGACTGTGTCTCAAAAATAAAAAAGAGAAAAAGGTCAAGGTTTTCCCTATGACTCAAAGGAGTAGCGTGCTGGCCCCATTAGCTGGAGGTGGCAGGTTCAAACCCAGCTCTGGCCAAAAACTGCAAAAAAAAAAAAAAAAAAATATGGCCACTTGCCTCTGTATTTCTCGAATATAGTTTGCTGTTGGAAATGGCTGCAGTGTGATGGGAAAGCCACGTGTGTAGAGACAGAGCCATCCCCTGGCTCTGCTCGGATGAGAGACTCGGGCCGGACACCTCCTGGCTGTCCCCACCTGTGACAGGGCCCCAGCTTCTCCTCCGCAGCTGTTCCGAGAGTTGGATCACATTCTGTGAACAAGGCACGTGGCACCATGTGGCTGTGGTGTTTGCCTTTTGGTAAAAGCGTGCTCTCTCCTGAAAGATGTTGAAGAATTCTATTCTCCTTCATGGGAGGAACTTCCCTCAGAAAAAAAATGAAGTCTGGGACTTCAGGCTTATAATAGGTAAAAAAGGGAGAGGCAGGCTCTTCCTCGTGGGAGGGGATTTCCTAGAAGGCTGCACGCACGGCTGCCCTGAGCGGGGACCTGCCAGCTTCAGGTCCCGTTCGGGGAAACAAGCGCCCACAGGGTGGGCTGCAGTCTGGGCGGGGTCCCTGGTTTGAGGCGGCTCTTGCCCTTTGGGGCTCCTGCTCTTCCGCTCCACAGGGCCAAGCTTCTGCTGTGTCCATGGACAGCCCACACAGCATGTCCCTTGTACAAACTCCAGGTTACAGGTTTCCCTAGACACCTACTTTTGAGTTAGCTAGAGATTTTCTTCCCACCTGTACCTTCTTTCCCAAAGACTGGACGGCCACATCAGAAACAAAATTCTGATTCTGGAGGATGGTGACTCTGAGAACAATGCAGCTATCTGGGAACCCAGGACCCCTCTGCCACGTGGCCCCCAGAGCTGTGGACAGTAGCGTTAGACAGACCCCTGAAGCCGCAGCCAGACCTGAAGAGCAGGGTCACCAGTGACACACCCTGAAGGGCTTCCATGGCTGGACGCACCCAGACTCTTCAGAACCCCTTTGAAGATCAGAGAATGATAAACCAACCAAGTCTCCAGGCTCCAGGGGCCATCACCCGAGACACATCATTCTGTACATCAGTGATGACCATCACGCGGCTGCTCCTTCCGGGGCACCTTCAGGTCAGTTGTTGTCTGGCATCTCAGGGCCCGTGGAAATATCCGCAAATGTGCACAGCCCTGATCGAGGTGACCCCACCGAGTGTGCGCACGTGGGAGCCAACTTTTCACACACCACGTAGCAACCCTTTTCCGTGAGAGCACCCAGACAGTGGTGGCTGCCAGCCGCACCTGTGAATCATCCCCGGAGCCAGGTATCTGCGCCCACTCAGGTGCTCAGCGGCTGTCTCAGCTGAGTCAGGGGTAGCAAGGCCCGTTCCAGACAGACGGTGATTAGGACGTTTGTGACTCAAACAGCATCCTGCGTCCCCTTCAGCCTGCGGCAGGGAGATGCCACCCGATATCCCAGCTGATGACTCAAGGCTGCCAAGGCCATAAGCTTGGTTCTTGTGACGGTCCTGCACACAGCATGGCAGGAAATGCAGGGCAAGATCATTTTCGAATTTTCAACTCTGCTAGGAGAACTGTTGAGAAAATAAAACCTCGTCTCTGAACATGTGGCGTCTCCTTGGCAGTTTTCAAGAAACTATGCAGTTGAGAGGATTACTTCATGGTGAATGAGTACCACCGTGCTCGGTGGGAAATAGGAGTTAGTGGCGACTCAGCAGGGTCACAGACTGTCCCTCCGGAGGCCTCCGAGCCTGGGGAGTGGGCTTCTCGGCAAGTGCACGGCCCCCCAGGCCTGCCCATGTCAGGGTCCTACCCACAGGTGTCGTTCTGGCTCCCCTCACGGTTTGCAGACAGTAGTAGAAAAACAAGAACTCTGGGAGTTTTATTTAATTCCTTTTATTAGCGCGCACACACAAAAAACTCATGTGAACGTGTCATTTTTGTGAATGACTCTGAATTGAGATCGGTTTCCATGTAATAATTCAGATACCAATCTAAAAACTGCAAAAATAACAGCAAATATTTATTCAAGGTTTATTATGCAGAAAACACTAAGACGTGTGCTTTATGTTATTTGATATTCTGGGACAGTGAAGCAGAGATGCAGTCATCATGAGGGAACTGTGTGTCAGACATGAGGGAACTGAGGCAGGGGGGACCCTGAGGGTGCCCAGGACCAGGCGCACTGGCCCAGGCCTGCGAGAGGGCAGCTGTAGCCTCCTGGTGCCCAACTAGACAGGTGCGGCTCCGGCAAGGCCATGAAAATACTGCCTGGCTAGAACCAACCCCAGAGCCATCCAGGGACTATAGCTAGGAAGGAATCAGATTATCGATCTGTGAGTTTATATCTACATGTACATATAGATGTAATTTTATTGCATATTTATATGAACATTTTCTATATACAGGCTGCTTCTTGCGTCCTCACGGCTCACCTCCATTTGGCCTGAACAACCTTCCTGGATCTCCATAACTTTCCTTCCCTTTTCCCTGAGACCATGTGAGAGATTCTTCAAGTTCCCATTAAACTGTGGCCTGGCACCTGTTCCGAGTTCTCAGGCCCTTGCCGGGAAGGGGCTGGGCTTAAACAGCAGCTGGTGCCAGGGACGCCTGTCCGTGTTGAGTCTTCAAGTTCTCTGATTACAATTCAGAGCAGGACTCTTGACGCAACAACTACCCCTGGGCCATGTCCCATGTTGCTTCTTTTGGAATCCCTGGAAGAAAAATCTCCACAAGAAACTGACTTAAGTCCTCAAAAACGGTTTTTATGAAACAGACCTAATGGTCACTAGACCTACCCAATTCATGATGTAAGTGTATGGGGACAGCTACACAGGAGGTTATCTGTATGGGGGTGGCAGACACCTGTCAGGGAGGGTCCTGACCACCGGGCCCAGCAGGGAGGGAGGACAGCTGCTCCGCCCAGACCCCTGGGGCTGGACAGGAATCCCCCAAGCACTGGCCTCCCATCTGCTGTAAGTCTCTCCTTCCCTCCAGCCACTGTTCCTGCATAACAGACATCTTCATTGCAGACGTGTCTTGCCAGGACTCTGCCTGATGCAATTTACTGGGCAGATTTTGACTTCTTTCCCAATAAAAACACATCTGTGACCACCATGGAACATCTTAACAATGCCACAGAGGACAGTGGGCTCCAGAGTCAGACCCTAAACTTAGCCCAAGCACAGCCTGTGTGCTTTCTGTCTGTTGGAATGGGCTCTACACACATTAAGGGAAGAAGATGAGGTCAAATTAAGCAGGCTACAAGACGCATTGCTAAAATCTGTTAAAAGGAAGACTTAGCTGAATTAAGATATTCTTCACTGTCCCAGAATATCAAATAACATAAAGCACACATCTTAGTGTTTTCTGCATAATAAACCTTGAATAAATATTTGCTGTTATTTTTGCAGTTTTTAGATTGGTATCAGAATTATTACATGGAAACCGGTCTCAATTCAGAGTCATTCACAAAAATGACACGTTCACATGAGTTTTTTGTGTGTGCGTGCTTATAAAAGGTCCTATTAATATGTATATCATTTCTTAAAACAAAAAATAAAGGCTTTTCATTCTGTAAAAAGGCTAGGAGTATAATTAATGGAAAAAATATTATAAAATAGCCTCTAACATTCTCTTAAAATTCTGCACACAACTTATTATTGATAAATCAGAATCCAGACACAAGGCCACTGAGATTGTGACACGTTGGTGAGATCCGTGCCACGAAGCGTCTTCCCATAAGCCAGTAATCGGCTGCTCTCACATCTTTCCCAGCTATGCCCCTCCAAAGTGTTTTAAATGCCACACAACTCTGTATGTGTCTATGTGTGTTAAGTACACAGACTTTTTTCAGTCAATTGTATGATGTTCTACACAAGTAAAACATGGCATTCATAGTTAGAGAAGGTCTAATTAAGCATGTAGTCGCTGACTTCGACTCAACTCTGGGCAACAGCAGACACCTCTGGGATGTGATTATGAAATCAGACAACTTGTGTCGGATTCTTTGCTCCAATACAATTCGATAACACCAGTTTAATATGCTTTCCCATTTTTCTCTATTTGAATGAAGCTACAGTGAAAAGCTCGGAGCAGCTGGGTGCCCGGGAGCTTCTCACCTGAAGTTCTGCCACCTGGACAGCCTGACGGACCTCAGATGCTAAAAGATGCCCCAGGAGGGGCCTTCACCTGAGCAAGGGGAACAGGAACACGCCCCTGTCCCCACTGCCCCTTGAACGATGGGAGGGGGCTCTCCCGTGGGGCGTGTGCTTTGCAGCTGGAGACCCTGTGGGAGGCAGAGGCTGCCAAGGCTTGTCTGAAGGGTGCACGGGTGGGTGGTCCCTGCGTGTGTGCGTGTGAGCACGTGCACGTATAAGGGGGAAGGCGGTGCTTTCTAAGAAGCCACGTGATATTTTTGAATGTGACTTTGTATTTGTCTACCATCTTGCTAAGTTCGACTCCAGAAAGTGACAAGTCGAAAGAGCATTCCCCAGGCTCCCCGGCGTCTGGGAGTGAAGGCCGTCCACCGTGTCCACTAACCACGATCCGCCCTTGCTCTCTGCTTCCTTCCCTCCTTCGCCTCTTGCCGAGAGCGTCGGCCGTGTCTGTGTCAGGTAAGCACTCTACCCCCTCCAGCTGAGCGCCTCGAAAATGCCACCCTCCCAATTCCTTCCTCCCAAGAGAGGTGGATAGAGGCAGGCGAACACACAGGGCAAGCAGCCTGGTGACGTAGATGACCAACGGTCAGGAGGCAGCCACACAAAGAAGGAGCAAAAGTAAAGGGAAATGGGCTTGAGTTCCCCCATTTCCCAGCATTTAAGGAGTCCTAGGAAGTGGTCAGCAGACTTGTGTCAATCAAATATTCCTTAAAAATTAAAACCCAGTTACATGAAACAATTTCAGTTTCTTCGTTAGTTAAATATCGGCTAACAACCAAAATGTGCTTGAACATGGAGAGTCGTAGGTCCTCGGTCAAGGGCCCAGACTGGAGAGGTGTCTGCTGCTGCCCAGAGCTGAGCCTACGTTCTCTCTACTTTCTATCTTTTCCTTGGTCATCTCCTTTCTTCCTGTGGTTCTCAGAATAAAATAGCAGAGGTAACAATCCAAATCCAGCAGCCCGTCTTCCCCACTGGGGATGGGGAGGGCCGGCTTTCTTTCTCCTTCTTCGTGGACTTGATTTGTGCCCAGTGCTGACCCCAAGTCCTGGGAGAAGCATCGATTTAAGTACTGCCTGTGGCCAGCTGAGCTGGGCCCTGGCCCCTTTGTGCCCCCAGCAGGGCTGGAGGGTCAGCAGCCGGCCTCCAGTGGGCCATTTGCTGAATTGTGCTGGGATGTTGCTAAAGAGGAGATGGCTCGGTCTTCAAGCTCAAGGATCCATTCTCATTTTATTTCTCTCCTTAAAACATCTTTACAAATGTAATTAATGCTGAATTAACTATCAAATCCATATTTTCACAGCCGGATCTTGGGCGGCTGGCTTGGTCTTATTCTGGGTTTCCCGCTGGTTCAGATTCTATCCCTGAGCCTCTGCTGCTCCCAGCGCCTTCTCTGACCAGCTCTATTCTTAGATCCAGGCAAGCCCCAGAGTGTCAGATGGTAAATGATTAGCTGTGACTTTAAAAATAGTCATCGAGACACTTTTGGCACCTCTAACTGCTCCTTAGCATATGGACTCAAATTTACGCCCTACCTCGGCGGTCTGTACCCCTGAAAATAGAATAAAGCAGGCCATGAATGCCCCGCAGCTGAACTTTCTGGGTGTTGTTAAAGATTTAAAAGTTCTCGTGGGGCCGCACTGGTGGCTCAGAGCGCTCAGGCAAATGTGCAGAGTCAGGAACAGCCATGCACCTTGCACGGCCACGTGCCTTGCCAGCCACACATCCACGTGACTGCGACGGCCTCCCCAGGGGCTTGTCCAGCACACACGCAGCCCAGGATGGGCACCCACAGAGCCACTCGGCCACATCGGACACTTTGCTTTCTACCATTCCATTAGCGTCGACGTCTGAGAGAGGCAGCCTATCAAATCTTAGAACTCAGCCGAATGTTCTCTGTAAAGCAGGGTCTATAAAAACAAGGTCTCGTGTGAAGCTCCTGCCGGCAGGAGTTGTTACGTGTGGTGTTTCACGAATCTGAGAATCTCAAAATCGGGTTGTTCAAACTGTTTTACTTTACAGAACATCAACAGACTCTTGGAGAAGGTAAATACCCTTTAGCAAGGTTGTGGCAAAGTCACGGTGATGTCTGAGGTATCTAGCCTCCCAGATGTGCGCTGCTTGGCCCATGCAGACCTGTGCCTGGCTGCAGCAGGGCGGTGCTGAGTGTGGCTCAGCCTGCCACGGGAATATTGACTTAACCTTTCGCCACTTCTAGGAGGTTTGTGGAGGGAGAAAGAGGGTGAGACAGAAAAGTGTTGAAAACTCAAGTTCTCTATGATTGTCTGGCATAAGTCTCCTTGGTCATGAATCTCATCCTCCTGACCCACAGCTGTGGGTAGGAATCTTGATGGTGGGAAAGGAGTTACCTTAAATGACAAATGGCTTTCTACTAACCCACGCCAACTCTTCTGCTTTCCAGAAAGATCCAGTTTTTTTTATCAGTCTTGGGGGCATTTCAAAAAAGAAAGGGAGGGGAAGAAAGTAGCAGTTTTCAGGTTTTTTTCTTTTTTTGGAAAGGAAATTGTCTTTCATGCTAGATTTAAAAAGGAAAGTGGTTTAAAAAGTGACATGCAAATGTTCACCAACACTGTTTGTTCAGCTTTAGGCAAGTTAGAGGTCAGTCTCCAGTTGTTGACAGGGAAAGGTTTAGTGAGCAAAATACTTTTATCACTAGATATTATCTTGTGAAAATATTTACTGGGGTGTACATGGAGAACATCGGGCTAATAACGAGCCACAGGGATTTTGAAGCCAGAATCCAGTCCCATGAACAATACTCAGGAAAGGCCTTATTTCATCACTCTGGGAGTCTGTTGTTTGTACCTCAGGGTTTGCAGAGTGGCTTGGCTCTTGTTTTGAACTTCTGTTTCTGTTTTTATGAATTGCTACACTTCTGGGTCCAATATAATAGCTTTTTTCTTACTCTCTTGAATAAGAGCTTGGTGTTACAGCGTGAAAATAAGGGTCCCTCCCGGAAGTCAAACTGGACTAAAATCATATTCCTATCGGGTCTACGTTCTCTCTTCTTTCCATCGTTTCCTTGGTCCTGTCCTTTCTTCCTGTGGTTTTCAGAGCAACATAGCGGAGTTAACAATCACAAACTGTTACTAGGGGGCACTGTAACTCCCCAACCCTGAAATCCAGGCGCTTTCCAAGACTGTCCTGGGGGGATGGCGGTGACAGGCTGGAGCAGAGAGCAGGTGAGCTCGGGAATAAAGCTGCCCCCTCTGTCCCTCCCACTGCAGTTCCTGGACCTGCTGTGTGGGCTTCCCGTATGCACACCCCAGCTGCAGTGCAGGTGCAGAAACAGATGGGGGGGCACACGGGAACTGCAACAGCCAGGCCCTCCCCCGCTTTTCCTTTCATTCAGAAGCAGGAACAGAGCTGGAAAGGCAATTGGGCACGTGGCCCAGCATGTTGTGGGGTGCTGCAGCCTCATTGTCGCAGGGGTTTCTGCAGCAGCCTTTCAGCCGAGCCAGGGATGGAGTTCTCCACGTTCCGCTTTCTCCTGGGCAGGCGGAGCTTCTGTGATGCCCCCTCCCTCATCCTTCATCCACTTGAGAAATAACCCACAGCTCTCTTGGCCTGACCATTCTGCGCAGCCACCCTCCACGCCCCTCGGATGCACCACCTGCTGCTCCCCAGGACGAGCCCTCCCAGCCGGTCTGGCGCCTAGGAGTACCCAGCCCGGCTTCACACCCGAGTGGCCCCTCCGGAGCACGACCACCTTTCTCTACCCGTGTAGATGTGTGCTTTGCAAGGAGATTCCAGAGAGCAGTGGAGAATAATCAGCAATGAATTTTTACTGCAAACATAGTCAAGATAGAGTACTCCATCAATGGTCCCTTCCCAAATTAAAAAGAAAGCATCCACTCCCATATAACACGTCTGCATTTTAAGTCAAGTCCCCTGAAAGTGGCGTGGCTCCAAATCAGGGGCACCTGGAGATTCAGCCCTGGACCGCACGAGTCCGGGTCCTGCACAGGCTCTGTCTGCAGAGGGCACACAAATGCACTTGGGCCGGCCAGACCCCTCCAGTAGGGCTGTCACCTGACACACAGTTCTGGTGGCCTTGACTGTGCTGTTTGAGGATAGATGTGAAGGTTTTACAACTCCTGTGTACGGGGTGGATAGATAGGGGATTAAACAAACTCAGCATTCCAGATTTCACAGCCATAAGTGAACGGAACCACCTCTTCACATTTAAGATGGGGACATGGGTCCCCACTATTCACCACTGATATTCCGCTGTAGGAACAAAGAATAAAGGGTGAACAGAAACAGCGCTCCTGGAGCCTTGACCATGTTCAGAGACCCCAGCAAGTTCCTGTCCCTCTCTCGCCTTTTCCCCAAGTCTTCACGTCAGAATCTTGTTGTGCAAACTGTTTGAAAGCTGACTCTTCCTTGTGAAATATCTGAATCTCTTTAACGTCCATAAATGTGGCTCTACACAGCCACTTCCAGGGTGGAGGCGGCATCTACTGAACGGACGTAACCTGATTTACTTTGCTCTGTCCACGTTGATGGCATTCCCAATTGCCATTATGCTTTGAAGGTAGGTATTTTCCTCATCCACTTTAGACAAGTGTTCCCTTTGCTTGTGAGCAATTTCTGGAGACGTTTCCTTGCTGTGGGCCTCCTGCTGAGCGCTGAGCTGCGGTAACGTGTCCCAGGCCACTTTCAGGTTCCAGTGCTCTTCCAAGCCTGGGACCGTGACGAATCTGACGTGAGGGCTGACCCCAGACCGCCGTGTTCTGACTCTTGGGACCCTTCCATGCTTGTCTTCAGCCCAGGGCTCCTGCCGTTCCTGATGCCTTGCAGAAGGAGCCCTTCCTCCCTCCGTCCACCCCTGCTTCAGGGGGCAACCACTGTGACAAATACTCTACAGTGACAAGTTTGTCGGGAGGAGGAGGATTCTGGAAAATAACCTAACACTTGTTCAAAGATTAGGAGTTTTGCAGCTCATAGGGCCATAGATAACCGAGAACATTGCTTCCAAGGAGAGATGAGGAGAAGGAGGCAGCAGCTTTAACTACATACACAGCGGCATGCAGGTGTGCGGACCTGGCACGCACGTGTGTTTCTGTGAACGAGGATGGATTAAAGAACACAAGAAAGCCCCGGGTCCCAGGCGATACTCTGAGGAGTAACAAAGACGGGTGGGGATTCTGAGATTTTTAGGGGTAAAATTTAATATTTTTACATCACAATCTATTGAGGAGCTTTACTGAAAGCCTGGATTGTTTTAATACAGCAAAGGGTGGAAAGATGCAATTATTGTTAAATATTCAGTCTCCGAGGTCAAGGGCAAAGTCTTGCCGTTCACATTTCAGCAGCACCAGCGCAGAAATGGGGCACAGCGGAGGTCTCCTGATGCTCCTCCAGTGGGACCGTTGTCCCTTTTCTCTGTTCCCTGAAGCCACTCAGTTCCTCTGCTCTGCACACAGCTCACCCACCCTGCAGTAGTGGTGCAGATGCTGTGTAAGCCACTGTCTTTGTGTCAACATATTTTTCTCCTCTCGTTAATTGTACCTCTGGGCTCGGTGCCTGTAGCTCAGCAGCTAGGGCGCCAGCCACATACACTGAGGCCAGCGGGTTAGAATCCTGCCTGAAACTACTGAACAACAACTACCAAAAAATAGCAGGTTGTTGCGGCAGACACCTGTAGTCTCAACTACTTGGGAGCCTGAGGCAAGAGAATCCCTTAAGCCCAAGAGTTTGAGGTTGCTGTGAGCTGTGATGCCACAGCACTCTACCCATGGTGACAGATTGAGACTGTTTCAAAAAAAAATAAAATAAAATAATAGGGCGGTGCCTGTGGGTCAGTGAGTAGAGCTCTGGCCCCATATAAGGAGTGGCCAGTTCAAACCCCGCCCTGGCCCAACTGCAACAACAAAATAACTGGGCGTTGTGGCGGGAGCCTGTGTTCCCAGCTACTCATGGGGCTGAGACAAGAGAATTGCCACAGCACTCTACCCAAGCGATAAAGTGAGACCCTGTTTCTACAAAAATAAATAAATAAATAAATAAATAAATAATACCTCTGATGTTGAGGGTAGAATTTAAAAATGTCAAACACTTATTCGCATTAGCCTCGTAGTTAATTGAGAAAAATACCAAGACACAGAAAATAATAGAAACAAATAAGACATGTAGATAACCATTCCAGAAGAATTTAAAAGAAAATATATATCTAAAAGGATTTACAGCAAAAGAAACTTGGGAAAATAGAAATTATAAAGGAAATAAAAAATAATGTTTTTTGAAGCAAAGGCCCATAAAACACCAAATAATTCAGATAAAACCTGATCCACGCTTAGGCATTTGCTTGTGGGTTTTACATAACCAAGGTTACAAAAGAGTTACTAAAATGTTCAAGACTGGAAAAAGAAATTGCTGAAAAAAGTGAATTAACAGTATGGAATGAAAAATGCAATAAAGAAAAACCCTCAAATTAATTACAGACATTTATTTTGATATACTATTTGTTGGATTTAGTTACTCTATTTTTTTCTTACAGGCCTACACTAAGGAAGATATTCATTACTCTGTATATTTTCAATTTATTAGCCAATAGACTTAGATACATCATTGATATTCAATCCATTTCTAAAATTTTGCTCTATTAGAAAAGAAATCCTAAGAAAATGATATGAATTTTTTCTCAAAGTTTCATTATTCAGAAATAATACCAGTTTTTTGGGATTCCCTTAGTTTAGTCAAGATGACAGGTTAAAATTAACCATTGTGAATGTCTTTCTGAAAAGTGGATTAATGATTTTAGGTTTATCAATATATAATATCCTACTGTGAATCTTTTCCTGACAGTGTTTTAGATTAACTAATGAGTATTTTTGACCCTGATTTTTTATAACAAAACCACTATTTCTGTTTGCTGATAAAATAGCATTAACTGCACAGCAAGGGCCACTAAAATGTGAGCAGGTGGCAGGGACCTAGATGCCTTTTCACAGCTATATCTGCAGCACTGCAATGACATTCGGGTCCCTGTCAGTGACTTGGCGCTTGGTAAGTGAGTTTGTTGACTAATTGAGTTGGGTCCAAATGGGGGGCAGCCTCTGCACTTGACACATGTTCCCTTGCGCCCTCTTCACAGCGGCCCCGGGAAACAGGTGCTGTCTGCATGAATGATAGGGAGGAAGCTGCGGTAACCAGGGCTGGGGTAAGTCGCCTGAGCTCACTCAGCGAGTGACCAAGTCAGGATGTGCCTCTTACCTTGGAGGCCACCCTTGATGCCCAGTCTGTGATACAGACACTGGTATTTCAAATTCCTGAACACGAGTTGCCTGGCTCAGCCTGCTGGTCACTCTCTTCTGCAGGGATTTGTACGCTGGCGTGATTCAGCGTGTACCGACTCTGTGCTCTTGGGCCCATCTTGGGGTGTTACATAACGAATCCTTGTGTTTCACCAATATGTATAATTTGAAATCTTTTAAACGATGGCACCTGTAGGGATTGAAGGTAGCAAGGTGAAAAGGAAGCAGCTTTGTAAAGACTGCGTGTGACGTGCATGGTCCAGCTTCCTGTTCAGGGAGCCCTCTCTCAACAGTGAGTTGTTAAGGGCGGAACAAAACCCTTATCTACAACCTCTGCTCCTGTGGATGCAAGTGAACTCTGATGTTTATATTATCATAGATACCAGTGTGTTCATATTTATATAGGGAGGATCTCTTAAACAGAAGTATTTGTCAAAGATCTAATCGGGGCAAGATATGTTAACTCTGATACTCTAAGTCAAGCCGTGTACTTGATACCATTTTCTATGGAGTGCACATGAAGTCAATTTGTCCATCATTCTAGCTCCACTTAGTGTTTACAAGAAACATGCCAACTGTAAGAATAACCCCCTGTTGGAAAACGTACTTGTTTTTGTCACTTGGGGCTACATTATCACTATTTTTATTATAATGTATATTCATTGTAGTGCATTAGAGAAGTACCAACGAAAAAGAACAAAATAAGAAAATGAAAAATACTTTAAACATTGTTATCCACAGGTGGCATCTGTAAATATCTTGATATATTTCCCCTTTGCCTAAATGTCTGTTTGACTTGGATAACTTAGATGATGATTTTTATCCCTCTTAAAATTTGATCACAGCTGCAGTCTAATTTCACTTTATCCCTTTCAGGCACCTGTACTTTGTAGTAGCAACATGCATAAGGACGTGATTTAAACAGCCCACTGCCCTCTTTGTTACATAAAGGCCTTTTAATTTTTCCTGAGCCTCAATTTTTTTTAGGTGATTAATAAAAATAGTCACAATGACAATGCATAGGTTTGTTAAGAGATTCAAATGAATTCACACATTATAATGTCTGATGTAACGCAAGACTCAAACTAATGTTCAAGAGTTACTTTCTGAAAAACCCCAGACAGTTTTAGAGATTGCATCACATCGATATACTTTTATGTATTTAGATATCCTTTTGTTCTTAAGTGTTTTTCCTAACGAAAACAATTTTGGAAGAACGATGAAGTCTTAGGTCAATATTTTGATTATGTCCTTAGGGCAGATTAACGGGAATACCGTCACTTCGCAAGGTAGTGTTAGCTTTGAGGATATGGAAGCAGTTCTAACACTGCTCTCCAGGAAGGCTGAGCCAATCATCACTGCTATCAGGATGCTGGTTCAACCACAACCCCGAGGTGCCAATTAAAGTCTGTTTTCCTAGGAAGCAATCAACATTCTTATAGAGAAATTAGACAGTGAGGATAAGAACAAGAAGAAAATAAACATCTCCTAATGCATAATCACACCTAACAACTATTGCTTTTTGTTTATGTATGCTGGCTCTTTCCATGTGTGAGTGTTTTTACTCCAGTTCTTCATATCTGAGCAACATTAGATTGGATACATCAATATATTTAGATACTCCACTTTTGGAAGGCGAAAATAGTACCCAGTATTTCATAGTTCTATAAATACCGCTGAGGCTAAATAATTTCTCATACAGTCACTCACAGGCCACATGCGTTTTCCTTCTCCCAATCACTTGTCTATATTCTTTTTCCAAAATTCTATGGAGGGGGGGTGTGTTTCAAATAACATCACTCATTTATAGTCTAATGATATTAACTCTTTCCTGCCATATATATTATAAAACCTTCCCCTAATTTTATGTTTGCCTTTTAAATTGTTTATGATATTTTCAGGCACAGAAAATTTAATTTTTAAAACCCCTTATTATTCTGATAGGTCAATTTTCAAGATGAGTTTGAGGAAGTAAATTTGTTTTTATCTTTCAAAACTCCCACCACCCTGTGGGAAAGCAAACTTTATGGAAATATTGGATAGTTCCTTTAAGAGATGTTCTGACCAGGGCAGATAGCAATGGGTACTTTTACTTCTCATTAATGAGGTTTCCAGAAGAAAGTAAAACTACCAACCTGATGGCCCTGTGAGATCAGTTCTAAAAAAAAAGAAAAGAAAAAAAAAAAAGACGTATGGACGGTTATTCTAATAGTGCTATTAACTTGAAGTTTAGTTTCAAAACCACTTTAGATAGTTCAACACGATGCCTGAGGTATACTGCTGGTAGCTGCTTGGTGCCTGGACGTCACTCTGCGGTCACCTCCACTGAGCCAGGTCTGGGAGACACAGCTTGTCTCTGCCTCATGGCACCAGCTGGGGTGCTGGGCTCTACACCCTCCTTCTAGGATGGTTTGGGGACAGGTGGGCGGCCCGAGAAAATCTTTATTCATTACTCAAAAATTCATTATTGAATTTTAGTTCCAAATAAAATGTTTACTGTGTAGTTACCCCATATAGTAATTATCATGCTGTTTTTTATTGATTGTGTTGTGATAATATCTAGCCTGTGAAGTTTAAGAGACCTTCTGCTATAACGTCTGTTGGATAATGAGTGGTATGACATGCATAGAACGTTTCTTTGTAAATTATCATTCCAGCATTTGGGAAAATCTTCTCTATTGAGCAATAATATTGCCTAAAGCAGAGATCTAGAAGAGAGATGGAACGCAAAACACGTGCTCTGTCCTCTGAGCTCAGAGCTCCCCTGTCGTTATATGTAATTTAACAAGAAATATGAGTGAACTAGATAAAGAAAATTAAAAATGTACAGGGGATTTTTAGTTAAGTAAATGAGAGGTAAAACAAATTCCTGGTGGACATTCAATATTATTAAGATATAATTTCCTTCCATATTAATTGTGTTTTATGTGATTTTAAATAAAATCTAAATGAGTTTCCTTTGGAACCTTCATAAATTTATTTAAAAATACACCTTGGAAATAAGTAGGCGCGCATAGCCAGTGCATCGGTGAATAGGGTAAATGAACCTACCAGGGTACAAGACATACCACTCATGACATGTTTCCTCGTAACACCACGTAGATGAAAATGTCATGTAACACATGGAACTATTGTAAGGTATGTTAATCTAACATACAACCCCAAAGTCCCCCCAGTACATGGAAAACTCTAATATCTTCTTCCTTTAAAATTTGTTTATTCTATATATATTTTGTAATTTTCTATTAATATGAGGGTACATACAATTAGGTCACATGTTTGTATTTGTAAAGTCAAGTCTGAGTTGTGGTTGTGCCTTTCACTAGGAATGTGCCTCATACCTGCGCATTGTTCTCGCTGGGAAGGGTTCCGTTGACCTTCCCCGAGACCTTGGATTTACCTTAGCTTTTCTCTCATGTGAGCACCCTGCTAGTCATCTACAACTTCCACTTTCATATGTGTGAAACTTGTTTTTCATTCTTGTGATACCTTACTTAGGAGGAGTGCTCTCCAGATCCATCCAAGTTATAACAAAGGACACAAAGTCTCCACCCTTCTCATGGCTGAATAATATTCCAACATACACCCTGACCCCAAAGTCTTGTCTTTGAATAACTAGTCCAAATCTCCACTTTCCTTGGATAGGCTTAATCTTTGATTAAATCTGCACTCATGCTTTAACCAAAGTCCAAATTTGGGGACTTGATATACAAGTGGAGATGGTTTTCTGCTGTGTGTGTAAATAGCATTCTGTAGATTGACTCTTGAGGACATGGTCTTAGCAATAGAGTACCTAAAATTATCACTAAGTCTTCCCTAAATAAAATGAGTTGATGTGCAGTAAACTGTCTTGTTGCACCAACCTTAGTAGTTCAAGTTGCCAAGTTTGCACAGCCAGTTCTACAAGACACTTTTGATCAGTCTGGAAGAAGCTTTGTCACCACGGTGGCCTCTCCACTCTACTGGCTTGTTCAGAATTGTTTACATGTACACAGACACACCAACCACAATAGGTAAGTGCCTTGCAATCCCTTATTTATGTATATTTTTGCATGTATTATTTATTTTGATCTATGAAGGTGTTTTGTACAGATTTCTTGGCCAAAATATCTAAAGTAAAAGCCCAAGGAGAGATAACTATGCATCGAACTATATTTTAATATTACATGAGGCTCTTTTGGTCCCCAGAAGACATTAAAAGGGCAGAGACACCAGGCAGTAATTCACTAATTAGCCACTCTGGCAGTCAACAGGCACATGCCAAAGTGCTTAATGCTCTTTCAGGGAGGGGTTTAAGCACAAGAAATACCTGACTCATTATGTGTGGCTGTTGGCTCAAACCATTTAAATCAAATTTATTTTATTATTTAAGGGAACAATAATGCAACACTACATTAAAAGCATTGCAGATGGGACTTCTAAGTAGGAGAAAAATTTCACCTGTGCTATATGCACCATTGCAAGTGTAGGCAGTGAGTTTTAATTGACCTGAAGGAGGGGAGTAGAGATGATGATTTATTCACTGATCCACTCGTTTATTTCTTCAACAATATCTTCTGAAAGTTGAATATATTCCAGCCAGAAGCATAAGATACAAATAAAGCAGACTGTCCCTCCACTTTCTCCAGACACTCCCTGGCTTAGGTGAACAAAACACCAGCTAAGGGGCATCTCAAGGGTAGAGGGGAGGCTCCAATCCTGGGACAGCATCAGGAAAATCATGCTGTCTGGGTGAAGGGGGCTGGTGGCTGCCTCATTGCAAAGTGACCCAAGGTATTTCTTGTGGGATACCCCAGGGCCCCTGGTTTGGGGAAGGCTGCACACAGGGCTGTCCACCTCCTGAGATATTCACATGGGAGAATGCTCACTCCTGTGTCTCCTTTCAAATCCAATTTGTTCCAGGAAGACAACTCAACCCCCTACTGAACTGTCAGGTCTGTCTGGATGTCCCCAGGTTCCCCAGTTCCCAGTGTCAAGAATGAACACTGGTATCTAGTCCAGCTGATGATGGAGTGACCACAGATAGACAGCAATCTTACACAGTTTATCATATAAAGAAAGAATGGAAGTAAACCATGAAACCACACAAAGTGAGAATAAGTTCTAGAGAGAGAGGATGGGGTGGGGTGGAGGAAGACCCCAAGTCTGAGCAGCACTGCCTTTTATGTGCTTACTAGCTTGTCCCACCTCTGTCTGGGCAGGATTGGTTGTTGTTTCTGCACCTTTAGGGTGATTGACAAGTTGGGGTTAGGTAACACGTTGCATACCAGTCTGGTTATATAAGAGTTTCCTTAGTAGCTGTACCTCCTCCCCAGAATCCTTTGGGAAAGCTCCACCCATGTTATGCTAATGAGATGGTAATGAGCTCAGTTTCAGGTCACTAGGAGCTCCTTACTGTGTGCATGTTTCTACCAGGGAACAATTCCTAGAAGCAGTTTGGTTCCCACTTATAATTTGATCCTGCTCTCCGCCCTTAGCCACTTCCTTGCCACCGGTTCAGTCCCCACCAGACCTAACAAAAACCACCCCAGCCTCTCCTCGCCCCTCTTCCCTGACTCCACTTTTTGCTTTTCCAGAGCCCTTCTCACCTTCTGTGGAACTATAATACACACCCAGTATCCATTACACTGCTTACTTGTGGGTGTTTTCTCCTCCCCCCAGCCACAGAAAGCAGGGATCTTTGCCTGTTGTCACCATTGCATATTTCAAACAGTCAAGGCATGTGGAATACATAGTAGGTATGTTGTAAATACATGTTGTATTTATGAATAAAAAAGTGAGGTCAGAAAATCTGAAGAGCTCGAAAACATGGCTTGAATGTTACTGAGATAGGACCAAAAGAGAAAAGAGAAATGCCCGTTCGCCGTTGTCATGGAAACGGTCCTCTGGTCACCGTTGCTTGGATGAGGAACTGTGTTCCTGCTGGCCCTGCCCAGGGGCCACCCTCCCCACCATGCCGGCAAGGAGACACCCCCCCACCCCTCATAGCCCTCACCCTTGTTTTGTATACCCTTTTTGTGGATTTGCCAGTTTGGCAGAATCTCAATAGTCTGAGCACCTCAGTGGAAAGGGGAACTATGAAATGTGTTTTAAAATTTCCAGATTCTATAGGACTGAAGGTCAAGGTGGAAGGAGGGGGGGATGTGGAGGGAGAGCGTCTAGTTTCTGCTGCTGTGTGTGTGGTGAGGTGAGTCTTCTCTCTGCTGGGCATCCCCGTTAATTCACAGCAACTCCTGAGATATGAAAACATTATTGTTATTAGCATTTTAAACATAGGAAACTGGAGCTGAAATATGCCCACTAATTTCCCTAGAACAAATGATCTACATTAGTAGGTGGTAAAATCAGGCTTTGAATGCAGACAATTTCATTTCAGGGTCCACACTAAATTTACAAGCTACCTGCATGTCTCCTATAGTTTATCCATAACAGGAGGAGAAAAGCTGGCACCTGTGTGCCTTCGTGAGGCTACAGGGCACTGTGGGCTCTGGACTGAAAAATGCTGTGGAGAGCCAGGGTACTCCTGGCAGAACCCTAAAGCCAGCAAAGTTTATGTTACAACCCTTCAGATATCTGTGGGACCCTCTGTCCCTGGGGTGGGCTCAGCTGTAAATGGCACAGGGATGAAGCAGGGGAGGGACACACTTATGCTGATGTGCCCTTTAACAAGGCTTGGTAGGGAGCAGATACCACAGGTCAGTGGGTAGCACTTAGAAATGACAGATTTAACTCCTGTTCATCCATCTGGAAAAGCAAAACCAAGACTAAGAAATTAGAGGCCCACTTGATATCACAAATACAAACCATTCCCAGGTGGATTAAAGCCGTAAATGTAAAAATAAAAAATGAAAACTTTTAAGAGAGTATGCAGAAAACTATCAACAGGACCCTGCAACTTGGGGAGTATTTTTGAATAAGACACAGAAAATGCACACCGTTATGTAAAAGACCAACACATTTGATTACATCTAATTTAAGACATTCTGCTTCTCATAACAATATTAAAAGGCAAGCCAAATTCGAAGAAAATATCTTAAACATAAAAAACTAACGTGTGTTTGATGCGATCTACGTGCACTTTCCTCTATGTTTTCTTACGTCGATATTACATGGGCATGTTATATTCAGGTGGAGGTGAGCACCTGACAACCCTGTGTCATTAACAGCTATAAACTCTGAGCAAGATGCCCCAGAGCTGCCACCTCAGAGCTTGTACACGGGATGAATGGGAAGACCTGGTAGGCATGGGGGGTAAACCTGAAATAAGCAACCGGCGCAAGATGAGCTTCCATTTCTCTCCTTCACCTTTACTATTAGGGAAGCTTTCACGGTGGCATGAGCCACCATGCTCATCACCATGGAGGAGCCAGGAGGAAAGCCTGAGAACAGCCAGGACTGAGGGGCGGAAGAGAGAGAGGGAGAGAGAGGGAGAGAGGGAGAGTGAGAGGAAGAGAGGGAGAGAGAGGGAGAGACAGCGAGCGAGCAAGTGAGCAGGCAAGCCCCATGTGAATAGGAGGGACAGAAAAGGGTCATCTGATTCTGAGTGTAAATGCACCCTGAGCAGGCAGTGGCTGTCCATTGAACCTTGTATACAGAGATCAAATCCTGAGACAGTTTCTTAAAGAGCTGAAATAATCCTGAGCCATCTTGCACAACACCCGCAAATGTTCTGCACACAGAATCCAGCCAAGTTAATTGCTGACTAAACAAGAACACCCACATTTTTCTGAGTAATAAAAGAGAATCCAAAGTCTAACAACATAATAGATAAGAGTCCCAAAAAGCCAGGAAAATGTAACCCAGTCTCGAGGAAAAAAATAAATTGATGGATGCTAATTCCAGACCTGAGATGGCCCATCTTGGAATTAGCAGATGAGAATTGTAAAGAAGTGATTAACATGCCAGGATTGTGCCTGGCCTGGCAAAGGAAAGTACACTCATGACAGAGAAAAATGTAGGGAAGGATGATAAAGACAAGTAAAATTAAAAATGGCAGGGAGAGTTTAACACAAGAGGGGAGATGATCACATAAAAGGACTGTGGACTTGAAGATGAATCAGTAAAGTCTCAGGGAACTGTGAGACAGTTTCAGCAGGTGCAGCTCCTGTGTAAAGGGGTCTCACGGGGAAGGGGAATAAGAGCCAGTGGAACCCTTGAACTTGGGACACAGACAGGGAGGCAGAGAAATACCCAAGGCAATGACGGCCAACACCTTCCCACGCAGAGGATGGAGTCTGCTGTCTTAGTGAGCCCCAAATGGGACAAAATCAAAAACATTCAGGACTAGGTACTTTATGAACAAACTGCTGAAATCAAGGATGGAGAGAAGCTCTCGAGGTCAGCAGAGGAAAATGAGGTGTCACATACAGGGGAGAGATGATTTTAATTATTACAGATTTCTCATCAGAAGCCACAGAAGCCACAAAGTAGCAGAAAATTCTTTTTAAATTTCCCAGAGAAATAAATTAAACACCTATTAATCCAAAATTCAGTGCCAGTAAAAATATCCTTTGAAAATAAGGTATAAAAAAAGACAATTTCAAAATGTATATAAATTAAATGAACTAGCAGCCACAAGACCAGCATACGCACAAATGCTAAATGAATTGTTCAAATTGAAGGAAAGTGGTCATGCCAGAGGAAATGTGGGTGAGAAGTGAGAAAGTATTAAAATGGGAAATTTGAGGGGAAAACATAGAAACCATCTCTTGACTTTTAAAAAATCATATGGCCTTTTAAAAGAAATACAGCATTATCTTGGTTTATATTGAGTGCAGAATATATGTGACAATTCTAGCATAAAACACAGCCGCAGAGGGTAAGTGGGTTAATGTGTTTGTGGGTTTCTCCTCGTATATGACATAGTGCAGTGTTAACTCTAGACTGTGAAAAACATATATTATGATCTCTAGAGCAATCATTAAAAATGCACAGGTATACAAATAAAAAGTCACCTGATTAGTTAAAATAGAATTAAAAAATATTCATATAATCTAGAAGAAGGTGGCAAGGAGAGGAGAGAGAAACAGAACTTAGAGAGGACAGCAAACAAAAAATGAAATAGTAGGCTTGCTCCAAATGTCAATCAATAATGACATTCAATAATAATAGACTAAACACTCCATTTATAAAACAGAGATGATCAGGAAGATAATAAAGACAGACTCACTTGATGTCTACAAAAGATCACGTACTTTAAATAATCACAGTAGTTTGAAAGCAAATGGGTGGAAAGTATAGTGTCTGGTCAGTGAGCACACAGGGCTGGAGTTGCTGTATTAAAAGCAAATGCAGTCAACATTACAATCAAAGATATAAAAATTTCCAACTGATAAGTGAGTCAGTTCAAAAGGAAGTTATAGCAAAAATAAACTCATATGCACCTAGAAATAAAGCTTCAAAATACATAAAACAAAAACCAACAGTATTAGAGGGAGAAATAAGAAATTCTCCAAATATAGCAGGAGATTAAAGCATGTGATAGAACAACTAGACAAATGACAGCAAAGATGCAGAGGATTTAAATAATTCTCTTGTCCACTGTGGTCTAATTGACGACAGAACCATAAACCTTAAAACTATCTGCTTTACTAGGTAAAGCCACACTCAGTTGGGAAGTTGTAAACTTATCTACAACCACAAAGAATCTGTAAAACAAGCAAGCTTAATTTTCAACCCAAAAATAAGGAAAAAAGGAGAGGGAGGGAAGTAGGAACAGAATCAGTGCCCTGGAGAACTGTGGCAGCACAGAGCAGTGGCAGTTACAGCGACGAACAGATCCAAACGCTGTTTGGTTTTGAGTAACTAAATAAAAAATAATAATTAGGCCATAGCAAGACTGATTAAGGAGAAAGGGGGTGGGTACAGGGGAGAGGAAGACAGAGCAGGTGAAGGGGGAGATAAAGAGGGAGAGAAAGGAAGTGGGAGGAAAGGGAGAAAGAATGCAAATTATACTCACAAAGGGGAAAGGGGAAATTACAATCACCAAAGAGCATTTAGTAAAGAATGCAAGAACATTTCAACATCAGTGAATCTATCATATTACTCATCTCAAGAAGTACAGGGCAAAAGTCCCAGGATAATGTCAGTACGTGAAGAAAATACATTCCCCATCCAACCTCCCGGTCAGCTAAAAGTCCTTAGAAAACTAATAAGGAATGTTTTTAATTTGTTCAATTGATATTATTGAGTGCTGACTGTATTTTCTAACAGCATGCTTTATATACTGAAATATAGTTTGGAATTTTATCACTTTATTTTTCTGTCATATGAATGTTCTTATATGGAGCTGTAAACTTACTATGGAACACAGTGGACTCAGGTGTAACCCTTTGTGTAAATGGCTGATGAGCTGGAAAAAGTCTCACTGCCTCCCTCTGTTCAGATCCTTATCATTCCTGCAGAGTAAACTTACTCCGTTTTTTTTCTTCTCTTATGGTGTCACCAAATATCAGTATATGTACTGAAGGTTGTCTTGGAGTGCTAAAATCAAGACCCAGAATTATCAATTAAAACTGCACTACTACGTGGCTCAGCACCTGTGGCTCATTGGGCTAAGGCACCAGCCACATACACCTGAGCTGGGGGGGTCCAAATCCAACCTGGGCTGCCAAACAACAATGAAAGCTGCAACCAAAAATTGGCCAGGCATTATGGCGGGCGCCTGTAGTTCCAGCTACTTGGGAGGCAGAGGCAGGAGACTCACTTGAGTCCAGGAATTGGAGGTTGCTGTGAGCTGTGATGTCACAGCACTCTATCCAGGGTGACAGCTTGAGGCTCTGTCTCAAAAAACAAAACAAAACAACAAAAAAATCTACACTACAGATCTTAGGTTTCATGCACATAAGAAGAATAAGAGAGCTGTCTTTGGCTGCAGAGTAAACACACAAACACTAACGAAAGCTGATTAGTCATAAAAGGTACGTGCTTACGTGCCCAGATAAGTAAAAGAAGTCCTCTAAAATCAGCATCCGGCCCTCTGGCTGCAGGTTGGACACGCCTGGGCATTGTTTTGTGTGCACATGTGGGCACAGGTGCACACTGTGTGTGTATGACTTTTTTTTAACCCAACCTTTCCTTCCATTTAAGAAGGACATAGGGGAAATTTCTAGACAGATTCTTCATATTTCCTTGGATCAGAAGTAGCTCAAACCTAATTTTTTTTGCAGGTGCTAAATAAAATCAAGATGAAGCTAAACAGATGGTCACACCTCCCTCTGCTTGTCTGAGTTAGTCAGCCTGATTAAAATGGTCATTCTTCCAAAACTTGCAAGTCTTATGCAAATGCATCAAATATTTCCATAAACCATATGCCCAGAAGCCTAACTTAAGCATGAGTAGATTTATGTGAAAAGTTAGTGTCAACGCCCACCCCAATAATGTGCTCTCAGGAACTCCGAAGGCATCCTGCTGTGGTATTTTGGTTTGACAGATACTGGTAAAATGTAGAAGCTTCTATTCAAATGTGGTATGTTCAACAGAAAATAGCCTGTCCCCCAAGTGGACTTGACCTCAATTAAATGCTTAGGTCATGGTCACAAAATGGCAAATAACTTAAGATGGCAAAAATAACTTAAAATGTCTTCATGACTTAAAAACAATTATATATTTTTTAATTTCTTTATTTAGTCTGAATTTAATCATCTACCTTGTTTTTTTTTTTTTTGTTCAGGATCCTTGTTAAAGAAGCAGGTTCCTGGTTTTGAATGAATGAGTTACAGATGTACTTGTAGTGAGTTAACCAGTGTAGATGAACCACATTCACTCCCTTCCTTCTCTCCAGACCCACAGAGACCTGTGCCTAGTCCAGGGAGCTTTCCTACGTGTTTACTTGGTTTAATCAGATTAGTCTATTACAATATTGTATGTAATCTTGAATGCAAGAGCTCCTAATATACCCCAATTTAATGATTGGAACACAAATGTATTTGGCACTTGTGAATGAATTTGAATTGCCATTGCCAAAAAATTTGATTGTATTAAACTTATTTGGAACTACATTAAAATATTTGGGGGGTACAAAACACAGGTTAAATGAAAATATGTAAATAAGAAAATTCCACTTGCTCTCATACTCTCTAATTTCACAGAAGTTTTATTCCTCTGTTTAAATTGTAAGTTACTGGAGGATGAAGTATGTGTGTCTTTTGTCTTCCTCAAGTTTTCCACAGAGTAACTGCAAACTTGAGGAAATCTACCATATCTATCTATCTATCTATCTATCTATCTATCTATCTATCTATCTATCTATCTCCTAATCATCTATCACCTGTCTATTATCTATCTTTCATCTATCATCCATCTATTTCTTATCTATATCTTATCTATTATTCATCTCTCATCCATCCATCCATCCATCCCCCTGATGTTGCTGCTACCCACCTTTCTATCAACCTACTTTTGGGGCAATCTCTGACCAGGCTCCTTTACCATGTTCATGTAGTAGCCAGTAGTAAAGGAAGCACGTCGCGTGCCCACTTAGTTTGCTGAGAATGAACCCCCTGGCCAAACCCTCCTGGACCTTTGCTGACCACAGGGAGCTGTGGAAAGCTGTTGTGTCCCTCTCTCAGTTCGCCCTGGTCAGTGGCCGTGTCCCTGATGACCATCCTTCAGAATTTCCCTACACAGTCATTCCAGTGGGTGCTTTTTCTCCCCAGGAATCCCTTCTCCCCACCCGCCCTGGTGGGTATGTGGGGCAGGCAGTGCTGGGGCTGCCTGTGGCTTCAGGACTCACTGGCTCTGTGTGTGTGTGTGTGTGTGACTGGTTCCTTGTGCTGGGCAAGAGCCTCAGGTTCCATGTCGAGAATGGGATAATAATGTCACATTCTAGGCAGAATCTGAGAATTAAACTCCCTAACCCACATGCAGAGTCCCTAGGAGCTGTCGGGGCTCAGAACACCATGCTCCTCCGTGCGAGGCTTCGGAGGCTGAGAACCCTGACCCAAAGCAGGTGAGACTTGGAAACCACATCTCCCTGTCCGTCTGTCTTCCACCCTGTCCATCTCCCACCCTGTCGCTCTCCCACCCAAGAAGCAAATGAGAGTTGTTGAAACCAAGATTCCTCCTCCCCAGGGTGGGTCATGGAAACTGCAAACTTTTCCCTCAAAGCAAGGCACAAAACCTAGAAAAGTCTCTCTCTGCCTTCTGCCTAGAAGACCCTCATTCCTGAGGAGCCTGCCTGTGACCCGGAGGGAGGGTCACTGCACAGAGGCCAGGTGGGGTCTGTGGACAGCCTTGCTGGCTCCTCAGTCCATCCACCAGCTGTGTCCTCTGTGCAGCCACATTTCTGCATGGCCCACAGCTCTGTGTAAACCAGCCCTGAGGCTTGGGGTCCACATTTTTTTCCTGAAGGTTCCTGTGTCCTGTGCAGCTTTCATTAGATAAACTTATAATTTCCTCTCTGTATGTAGAAGAACTGAAAACAGCCCCTGTTTCCAGGGGGAAATGTTGCCACTGATTTCACTGATTCAGAATTCTGAGTGCCTTTCAAGATGTTGGTTAGAGTGGCTGCCTATATTTAGAAATTTCTTACGAGAGATCTATACTGTGTGGAGATTCTTGATTATCAGGCTAATTGGGACGTCAAACACTCCCTTAATTGGCCTGGAATTGAATTCCCAGAGACTCCCCAAGTGCAGGCGATGTGGTTATTCATGCAAACACGGGGCAGCAGGGCAGCCGTCCTGGGACTCCCGCACACGCCCCTTATTCAAGGAAATCATAAATATGCTCCCAGTTGAGGCCTCAGGGCTAACTACTGGTCCTCCTTGATTAAAAATGTGTAGTTTTAAATTAAATCTACATTTAATCAAATATTTCATTAAGTAATTTTAAAATGTTTTGAAGGTATATTATTACATATTAGAAACACTGCACAATGTCCACCTTTATTAACGAATCGATTAGTCCACATTTGGGGCTGTGTGATTGCTTTCGAATAAGTCTCCTAACTGTGAGATCGGAAGTCCGCTAAGAGAAGGGCGTGCAGTGGGCGACAGAGAACCTGTGCTTTCCAGGTGATCATCTAATCTTCCATCCTTCCTCCTCACGCAAGGTTTTACTGTCCACTTTGGAACAAGTGGATTATCACCAAAGTAAGGGGAAGTCCTCTTGTTAGTACGTCCAATAAATTCATTCCATAGTGTGATGCACATGGCAGCTCGTGCTCCTGGGAGACTTCTGACTTAGAGGAGTTCTTCTGCCACCTGAGTGTGAAGGCTGACCACAGTGCACAGTGTCACCGCAGATGACGTGTTCAGCGTGCTTAGCCTGTGGTGCCAGATGGACCACGTTCTGAAAGGTACAGCCGTATGAGGGGTTAAGCAATCGGACCCTGTCCCTGGATGCAGTTCACAGCCAGAGGCAATGGGCAGCTTTGGTCACTGAGTCATTCTGGGCCGGGTGCAGGTGGAGCGGCTCCTCAGCCGTGCTCCGGCCACTGAACACCAAGGGATGCATCTTTAGAGGCACAAAATGGCCAAGTTAGGGATTTGGGGAACAGACTGTGTCCTACGTAGCACGGAAGAGGTGCGGGGACTGCAGCTGGGTGGAGACAGCTTCCTATGCCACCTCTGTCTTCATGCAGTAAAGGTTCTCCTCAGGCCTCTGAGTTTGTGCTGTCTCGGGTGAGTCTCACTTTCCATTTATTATCTTTATTTCTGACTTACCCGAGGCTCCTTGGCTGAGTATTCTAATTTACTGGCAGATCAATGCTGTCTCCCTCACATACGAAGTAGGCGGGTAAACTCTGATCGCACCTGTCTCTCCTTGAACTGGAAGGTCGCTTCATCCGATCCTCCCAAATGCCAGTTTTCCAGGTGACTTCTGTGATTCTCCTGCTGTGACCCAGTGTTCAGAGTGTTCTAAAAGCTCCCCACTTTAACCCAAACCTGACCGCCGGGCTTGGCTGTCTCCCCAGGGAGATTGTCTGAGCTCCAGTTTTGAGAGGGATGGTTAGTACTGGGGATGGGCTGGGGACTGCCCTGTTAACACCGTGCGGACACAGTGCCTCTGAGCCGCAGTCCCCCACAGCTCCCCTTCGAGGCCCTGGGTAGAAAGTCGGTAACTGTGTGCTGAGGACTCGCACCTCTCTATGGGAGGCGGTGAGGTCGGCGCCGCGGTGAGTGGTGTGGTGCCTGGCTGACATCGCTGTTCTCCGAGTTGACTAGATGAATGAATTAAAAAGCCTATAAGTGAGAGAAAACAGGGGCAAAGCCTTAGTGAGCGCGAATCACATTGCACCAGTGTCTCACACAGCAGAGCCGGCCGGGCCTCTGAGGTCAGTTCCGCTACTGCTGTCTGCGCCCCGTGGAGACATCTGTGCCGGCATCTCTGTGGATCAAAAGCTGCCGCGGGAGCCCTGGTGTCCCTCTTCACCCCGGCTGGCTGGGGACAGGGGCTCTGCCAGCATGGACGGACGGGGGAGCGAGGGCTGGCACCTGGAGCCCGCGGCCATCTTCCTGTCACTCAAGGTGCAGGCCCGGGCAGCGAGGGCCTGGGGCCCTTTGTGTCCCCAGTGGCGGGACCTCCTCCCCCCTTCATCTTTCCCTTCCTCCCATTTTGGACTATCATTATCTGGCACAAAATTCTTTTATAGAGGTGAATTTGAGCACAAAGAAGGATTTCTAGGGCAAAGAGAAATCATTCTGAGAATTGAGAGTTTCGTGGGGATTTGGGGAGTGTTTCAAGATGATCCCTGGAAAAGAGCTATGGCTGAGGACCAAATTCTGCTAGTTTTTCCTGCATCTTCCAAATCTGCCTTGGTCATGTCTTGAGAAGAACAGATTGGTAATTCTCCATCCATTTATCAGCCCCGGGAGGGAAGAGTGGTTCTCACTGCTTCCTGCTTTGGCACTCGCAGCTGCAAGGTCGGTGAAGATTCTGATTGCTCGAGTTAGAAGGTAACATTGCTGAGATCTTTCTGAGACAATGATGGGTTTACGTAAGCGTCAGCCAGAAACAGGAGTTCAGAGATACAGACACAGACACACAAGCATGCACACAGTGGTGAACACACACGTGCACACACAGGTGCACACAGTAGTGAACACACATGGGTGCACACACAGGCACACACATATGCACACACACAGGTATACACATACAGGTATATACAGGTGCACACAGACGCGCATGCATACACAGACAGGTGAACACATAGGCCCACACATACAGAGGTGAACACACACAGGCACACACAGGTGAACACATAGGTACACACAGATGCACACACACAGGTGAACACATAGGTCCACATATACAGAGGTGAACACACATACTTGTACACACAGGTGCACATAGATGTGCGCACACACACACAAGTGAACACATAGGTCCACACATACAGTAGTAAACACACACACAGGCACATACAGAGACACACCACAGATGCACACATACGCACATGCCAGGCACACACAAAGGCTCACGTACGAGTATACACGTAGACGTGACAGCACTCAGAAGCGTGCCCTCTGCAGGCACAGACACACATTACAAATGACCTGTGGAAACCCAGGTGGAGATACGGTTTCGCTTTTGCACAGCTGCAGGTTGAACGTGTTTGTTTTGAGCAGTCACCGAGCCCTACCCTGGGCTGGCCTCTGTGGCGGGTGTGTCTGCCGCCAGTTCCCACATTCAGGCCACAGCGGCACATACTCTCAAGTGGGTCATGCACGTCCGGTTCCTTCTGGGAAACGCAGGTGCTCTTTGCTTTCTGCTGGCCCTGACCAGCGGGATTCTCGCTGTACAAACATACAACCAGAAACGGGGGGGGGGGCATTGCTGAAATCTCAGAAAGCGGGAGAAACACAGAGTACAGGTTCAAACCTCACAGGAACCCACACTCACTCGTTTAATTCAGCGACCATTCTCACCCCGTTAAGTGTCCGCTAGACAGGGACACTGCCTGTCCTTTGTGTCACTAGCACCTTATCGGGGGTGGGGAGGAAATCACGGTTCTGCCACTTGTTACTCATCATTGTCTGCATCGAGACCTTCGTGTGATTTAAAGGGAAGTTTGTCCTCCTGAAGCGACAGAGAAAAGCCATGAACTAATTGTGAAGGACTCGGGCTACAGTGCAGCACCTGTGAACAGTTTTCGATAATTACTTGTTTAATTGTCACATTGCTCCGGCTATCTCCTGCTGGCCTCTCTCTCTGAGAGGATGAGCAGAGGGTCGGCACTGACCCGCAGCCACAGCAGGTGCCCTGGACACCCAGCACGTTTTGGGAGACCCACACGTTCTCAGATGACACAGCTCTGCTGTAGAAAGAAAATTTTGAGCAAATCCTACACAAAACACATTCCCTATGTTTCCTTTTTTAAACCTAATTAAATCTTGGTCCAAGAGACCAAGACTACTTCTTTTCTCCTTGTCTTTTAGTGGAGCTTATTTTATTTATATTTAACTTTCTCTCGACCTATCAGCAGGCATGAACACATATCCCAAGTATGTTCCGAGCTGTTGAATAATCATAAGAATGAAAACGATACAGTCAGAAAAAGCATGATAAGAAAATCCTTCTCCCTGGAAAGGAAGCGGTACACACCTGCTCTCTGCACACGCAGACATCTCATAGGCATGTCCGGGCTTCCCGATCCTCAAACGCTCTCCGTGAGACTCTTCCATATATGGTTTACGTGAAGGTAGGACACGGAGTTTATCTGTTTCCAGAAGACAGTAGCTGCAGGCAAAACCAGGGCTATAATGCAGGCATCACGGTTTAGAGGTATACTGAGCAGAGAAGAGGCTGTCTGTCCTCAACAGGGATGTCCTTCCTTCTCACCCCATACCGCTGCCACTCAGCCGCTGATTTAATCATCACAGCATTTTTGTTTCTGATATACTTGTTTTTTTGGAGGGGGGAGGTTGTGGCTTTTTTAGGTACCAATTTTCATATTTTATAAAACCTTATTGAAGCAGCTAAACCATTGCTTAGGTTGATCTTGTTGTAGGAAAAGGAACTCAAGATAAAACAGATACTCTAAATTGCTGGGCTGGTGCTCAGAATTCTCTAATGGTACTCACTGAAAATCCAGTTGTCTTTGCCTTTCCTGTCTCTTCGATGAATTGTTCTTGTATTTTTGTGGGTGGTAGAAATGCAAAATGGCATACAGTCTGCAAGCAACCTTCCGTGCTTTAAAAATTTACTGAGGTTGATTGTTGTACCCCAACAATCGTTGATTGTTCCAAGTGAAAGGTACATTGGCCTCCTTATTCAGGTTGCGCCTGTCCTTCCGTCCTCCACCAGACAGCTGGGCTTCTGGACAATCCCTGAGCAGTATGTGTGTGTTGATCTGTGCACAGTGGGGCAAAGGACCACTGTACCTCTATAAAAACTAGTCGTCTCAGAGGGATTCCCACACGATCTGTGTAGCTGCAATATCTATCTATCTCTGACTTGAGGTCAAAATACTCACTTACCTGTGAATTGTATAGCGTAGCAGAATCAGGACAGGGATGAGGAGTTCTGGTTGTACATGTGCATGTTGTGTGTGCACATGTGTGCATGCCTGTGTGTGAGCTGTGCTTGTGTGAGTGTGAGCTATGCATGTGTGAGTGTGCATGCCTGAGTGTGAGCTGTGCAGGTGTGAGTGTACCTGCCTGTGTGTGTGCTGTGCAGGTGTGAGTGTGCTTTCCTGTGTGCATGCTGTGGAGGTGTGAGTGTGCCTTCCTGTGTGTGAGCTGTGCAGGTGTGAGTGTGTCTTCCTGTGTGTGTGCTGTGGAGGTGTGGGTGTCCATGCCTGATTGTGAGTGTGCATGCCTGTGTGTGAGCTATGCAGGTGTAAGTGTGCATGCCTGTGTGTGAGTGCAGGTGTGAGTGTGCCTTCCTGAGTGTGAACTGTTCAGGTGTGAGTGTGCATGCCTGTGTTTGTGCTGTGCAGGTGTGAGTGTGCTTTCCTGTGTGCATGCTGTGCAAGTGTGAGTGTGCATGCTTGCGTGTGAGCTGTGCAGGTGTGAGTGTGCCTTCCTGAGTGTGAGCTGTGCAGGTGTGAGTGTACCTGCCTGTGTGTGAGCTGTGCAGGTGTGAGTGTGCCTGCCTGTGTGTGAGCTGTGCAGGTGTGAGTGTGCCTGCCTGTGTGTGAGTTGTGCAGGTGTGAGTGTGCCTTCCTGAGTGTGAGTTGTGCAGGTGTGAGTGTGCCTTCCTGAGTGTGAGTTGTGCGGGTGTGAGTGTATCTACCTGTGTGTGAGCTGTGCAGGTGTGAGTGTACCTGCCTGTGTGTAAGCTGTGCAGGTGTGAGTGTGCATGCCTGTGTGTGAGCTTTGCACGTGTGAGTGCACCTGCCTGTGTGTGAGCTGCACATGTGTGAACATGAGGTCTGTGTACCAAGCCCCCTGGCTTACTCCCCCTTGTCCCTTTGCTCCTGGGTACACGCTGGACCTCACCCGTCCATCCCTGCCTTGCTTTCTCAAGCCTGGACTTGAGACCTTGTGAGTTCCCGTCCACGCAGCTCATTCTCAGGGCTCATCATGCTCCCCCCAAATGCTGTTTTACTTAAGTGTGTCACAGACCATGAGCTGTTTTACAAGAAGGAGCACAGGGACACCGAGGACTTGATGTCATGTTAAATGTCATCTTATGTTCCCCTTGCTGTAACGGCATTGCTAGAAACCACAAGGCTTGGCAAGGCCAGCTTCAGTTGTGAGTCTAGAACCATCAAACCTTGAACACTGATCCATGTTAAGTCACTAGGATGTGACATCACAGGAAGGGTAAAAGTGGGCGCAGGGGTGATGCTGCGTTTATCCGCACGCTTCCAAGTTCAACAGCCAGCTGCAAAATGCCTAATAAAGGTCCATGCAGAACGACCCATTTAGTTTATTTCCCAGTCATTTCTTCCCATTAAATATAATTCTTCTTGCTGCTAGATGCGATGATGTGTAGGACATTTATAAAGATTAGTTTAGCTTATTGCTCATGGGCCCAGATGAGATGTTTATTTTGCTATAATATTTCTAGTTCTTGTAAAAAGTATTTCATTCCACCAAGGTATGACATGATCTTCAACAGTCTACTTTAAGGTAAGCCGGTTTGTTTTGAGTGTTGCTGACGTTCACTGAGGCAAGTTATTTATTTATCTAATACAATATTCGGGAGGTGACTGTTTTTGCTGAAACCACTTTTGCCATCCCACGTTATCATCATGGCACAAACCCCAGTCAGACAGTGCGTTCACAATGGCCATCGCGGGAGGCCGGCAGCAGGCTGCTAACGTTCCGAAGGGGAGACCGGGAAAATCATTCGTGACTTTAACTTGTTTCCTTATCATAGATGTCTTCCCTCAGCAGGGGGCTTCTCCTTGAGGCTCTTTGGAAATAGTTGAGGAAGAATCAGAGTGGAGCGCTGTGTTTGTGAATCGCTGCAAAGTTCTGTGGCATTCTCCCCCGACCTTTTCTGAAGACAGATGAATAGCCTTCCAAAGGTTGCATTTTATTTCATGTTAAAAAAAAAAAAAAAAAAAGCCTGGCCAGTCAAGGTGTATTGGCAACATAAGAGTCACGTTAGGTTCTTTCCCAACGTGCCAACCACGGATAAGGGAGGAAGAAGAGTGGACGTGAGTGGCATTTATGGAAGAGGAGGACGGGAGAGGCAGAGCTCGGGGAGGGCTGGGTGCCCCGGCGGTGGGCACGGCACTCCCTCCCCCGGACCCCGCAGTGACCAATCTCGTCGGACGCAGCTCTCCTGGGGCAGGCCGAACTCTGCACCTCATCTGCAGGGTGTCTCTGATTTCATGGCCGACACAATATTACTACACACAAAAAGAACAATTAAAAATATCAGAACGACAGACCGAGGATATGATATGTGGCATTTGAAAATCTCAAGATGTGAATGACAGAAGGGCAGAGCACGTGTGAGGAGCGGCGGGCACAGGTGTCGGGAATGCCGCAGAGAGTTTCTAGGGGGGTAGAAAGCGGAAGTAGAAAGCAGAATTTCCAAGAACATTGGCAACGTTGTAGAAAGTCCCAGGGAAATCCCAGCGTGAAGGAGGACAGAGTGTGTGGGCAGCACCCGGCCTGGTGGGAGGCCCAGGGAAGACGTGACCGGCGTGCAGGGCACAGTCATCCCGCTGCGCTCCCAAATCTTGCCGGCATCTGTCAGAGTTAAAATATCTTGAATACTCAAATACAATTTTAACTAAATCTTTTGTTTTCGTTTTGCTGTGTTATGTTCTACCGAGCTTAGGTAAGCGAGAAATAAGATCCTGGGTCCTTCTACAGAGAGGTTTCCGAATGAGGTCTGTTGCGGATGTGATGGCTTGTACGGAAGTCGTGAGAGTGGTTACTATACTGTGCTACTACACGTGGTTACTTACACGCCACATGTTATGACTTCTCTGAACATATCGGAAGGAGTGAGACCAGGAAACACTCAGATTCCTTTTGTCCTGATGACCCCCCACCACGGAGTCATTAGCATGTTGTGACACCCCAAACAGCCAACACCCTTCACATCAGAGGCTGGGCAGCAGGAGGCCTGAAGGGCCACCTGAGCTGTGGGGAGGTCACAGGACAGAAATAGGGGCCCCCAGCAGGCAGACGATTAGAGAAAATCTTAGGGAAAACTTCCATCTATCCTGGGGCACCAGAGGAACCAGTTGACCCCCCTGGGACTTTGCACTATGACAGAGACTGGAGTTGGTCCCAGCCACGATGACACTTTCTTCAGTCCCACTTTGTACCGGGTGACTGACAGCTGGCTCCTTTGGGTAAATTCTGCCAGGGAAAGATGATGAAAGTCAAAGTGACTTCACTTAGGAGGGGAAAGTGGTGTGTGCTCCATGAGCTCCCAGAGCACCACCACGTGGGTGGGGTTTCAGGGGCCAGTCCATGGGGTGGTGACTAATCCTGTGTGTCACCAGGGAAGCAAAATACAGTTTCATCCTTCTTGTGGTGCTTTGGAATTACAGGATATGCCTGGAGATTTCTGGGTGGGATTAGAGGGTACTAAAAAGAAACCCCTTAGCTCTCTGAGAACGTGGAACGTCCGTCCTCCAATCACTTGACTGCAGACCAGAAGTCCTATAATCAGCCTGTCAAAAAGCTCTTACAGTGAAAGGAAAACATGGAAACACCTGCTGTTTTTTGAAAGTGAGTATTTGGCATGTGGCAACCCGTGAAATCCTGCACACTGCCTCCTTCCAGACCACGTTGCCCCTAGTGATGGTCCCCTTTGATTCTCAGCGCTCTTCCGGCAAAGTCTCCTGAGCACTCACCACACACCCTTCCATCTCTTCCTACAGGGCTGAAGGCGGTCTTCTATCATCACCATTGCACAGGCAGAAGTTTCCAGAAGTCACAGACCAAGAACGTCACCTCCCACTATGCGCTGGCGTCTTCGTATCTCACAAGATATGTTGCGACGGAAGAAATGCACCCTGCTTCTCAGTGTGGACCACAGATGAGGTCTTATTATTTGCCTGTATTTGGCACAAAGCATCTTCTTATCCAGATCCTAGAATATTAATGGTGAAGTGTAGCCAATGACTGATTTGTTCAGTCTTCATGCCACCTGCTTTCAAGAAAACACAACATAAAATATTTGGAAAATCACTCATAATAATGAAAACATATAAAAACAAGAACTCTAGGAAGAGCAAAGCCCTTTTTAATGGCCAATTTGGGAAAGATGTGTGCGTGTTGTGTGTGTGTGTGTGTATGTGAGACAAGCTCCATTATGGTTTGGATTGTTAAAGGAATTAATGAAATATTTTTTTCTTTTTTGAGACAGAGTCTCACTATGTCACCCTTGGTAGAGTGCCATGGTGTCACAGCTCACAGCAATCTTAAACTCTTGGACTTAAGTGATTCTCTTGCCCCAGCCTCCCAAGTAGCTGGGACTACAGGCGCCCACAATCATACCCAGCTTTTTTGTTGTTGTTGTTGTCGTTTAGCAGGCCTGGGCCGGGTTTGAACCCACCAGCCCCAGTGTATGTGACCAGCACCGTAACCACTGAGCTACGGGTGCTGAGCTGGGATTAATGAAATATTTTATAGGCCAGTTTTAGACAAGGCGACCTCTTTGAGAGTTAGTAAAGAAAAAGTCCTGTTTGAGCAATGCCCTTTGGCAAATCGGTGTCAACAATTGTCAAACCCCTCCCAGCTTATGAAAACAGCGAAGAGTGGGTCACATTCTAATCCAGAATTTGCCAGTGCAATTAAATAGAATGCTTGCTGTATATTTTTAACATTTTAGTTTTTCTAGGTGTTTTGCATGAAATGCTGTTAAAGATTATTCCCTCTGAGTAGCTAAAGATAAAAATTTTCCAGTGGTTTGAAGCACAGTGGCTAAGGGCTGGTTCTTGCCAAAATACTTGTCAGCTGAATCCTCGCCAGTCTCAGCTGCTCTGAAGAAGGGCAGGGCAGCAGCTGGCCCCACGTGGATCAGGGCTCAGCACCAGGGCTGCTAATGGTCTGCTGTGAGCAGGGTCAGGAGGCCCTGGATAGTACGGGAGAAGCAGCACTGATGGCCGGAGTTAGAGTGTGTGTTCTCAAGGATTTGCTAGCTAGAACGTCTATGGTAGTTGAATTATATTTCATAAAATCATTCTAACATTGTATAAGGTGAATTGAATGGATGACTTTTCATATTTTTCTTCCTAAAATTGAATGCATATTTGACCCATTTCAGAAAAAAAAGCACACAAGCTGTCCGTTGTCAAATCGTTCTCACTCGTCTGCATTTCTTTCTACTCTACTATTTTAAAATTGTCTTCTCTCTGCCCTAGTGACAACTCCTTTACTATGCAGAGTAATCGCATTTTTTTCCCAGAGGCTGTCTCTCAGTGTGCTTTCTTTGTTTGGTTTTCTTAGTCTGACACCTCCACTCTCACCTAGAGGAAGGCTCTCGGGCAGCTGGCCAGCTCACACATTGTTTGTCTGCGTCAATATTTATCTTGCCGCTTCTCCGAGTCTACTGGAGTTTTTCTCCACCTTTGGAATTAATTATTACCTTCTCACAGGGAAATTTTGATTTGAAAAGATTGTTTTTATATAAAACTAGGCGGATTTTTTAATTTAAAGGAGAGTAATTCCATAAACATTCTGAAAACATCAAGTGTTCTCGTTAAGAAAGAAAAACATACATACTCAACTCCAGCCTCCCCAGGGCAAACATGACTCGGTGGTGGCTGTTTTTAGATAGGCCTGTTCACTGCTGCGTGTGACCTCATGGGCGGTGGTGCTAATGCCGGACCGTCCTCACATAGGGATCTCTTTCCATTTCTCCAGATCACCTTCCGGCCAGCCAGTCCCTATGGTAGCTGCACAAGAAGGCCAGGGACATGCACAGAGTTGCTGTGACAGGTCGTGTCCCTCTCAGCTTCAGATGACACCCTGTCAAATGAGATGTTGGCATCCACCTCTGGGCGTGAGTAGGTGACCCTGCTTCTAGGGCCATTAGCAAGACGCATGGCAGCAGTGATTGGTCCTCGCTGCCCTCATCCTTAATGGCTGCCCTCCCTTTCCACCTGCTATTTACAGAACACAGGGAAGTTACAGCGTCCTGATTTCCACCTATGTTCTCCAGGGGTCTACAGAGGGAGTCAGAACGCTGGATCTCCATTTGCTGATCAGCCCGCCCTCCCCCTGGCATTCTACCTGACTTGTAACACATCGCCACTTCCACATCTGTCAGCTGACTCCTCCTCCGACCTCCATCTTCTGCATGGAAGGCACGCTTCGGGCTTCTGTTCTCCTCTTCAGATGCACAGCTGTGTCTACAGAAAAGTCACCGTCCTCTGCTCACTCTGCCTGAATCACTCATCTGCATTGCAGGAGTCAGAATGCACAAGTCAGAAGAAATCAATGCGTGTAAATTCTTATCACGTGGAAACAATTTAGGCTCATGGAAAGGCCACACCACTCTGGCACTGAATGTGAGAGGCAGACAGGAGGAGAATGTCAGTTATATCCAAACACACGACTGACGTGATGGAACTGAATCCCTCTATTACATTTTCTTGGAATCTTGATGCAGAAAAAAATTTTAACAGACCCCTGGTGCAGCCAGTCAATATCCTGTTTTCTTACCCCAGTACTGTTTTAGGTTCAACTTGACCACAGAACTATGGACAATTAAATCTCCATCTAACGCTTAGTTAGCCAAATTCTTTCTGCTTCTGCGTAGGCATGCCTGTTCCTTACAAGTAAACACCAGTCCTATCTATTCTCAATGTTTATGTTACTCGATTCCAACTTTACTATAATCCTTGGAATAATTAAACTCCCAAAGGAACTTAATATACCAATTTCATGCCCTAAATATAATTCAGTGGGAAATAACAACGTAAAAAAGCCCTCAGGTTTAGATGTACAAAGCTGTACTGATTCATAGAAGGAGAGAGAGAAATACTCAGGGGTGAATTTTTTAGAACTAAAATACTATGGGCAGATGAAAGCTAAACATGACAAAATGTGCAAATTCCTGAGTTTCTGGCTCCAGTTAGTGGAAGGAATTAAAAGCTGTAATGAACGGTCTGAGGAGTTCCAGGCTGCTTTTTCTTTGTGATGGACGATGCCTTGTTAATGATAAAGGATCCTCTTCAGCATTAAAGAACCTTGCTACTTGTATTTTGTCATCACAAAAGCATACAAGCCAAATAAATAACTCGGGAGTGTGATCGTTCTGTGCAGTGCTGGGAGGTGTAACTGAGGCTGGGGCCCCATTCACACGGAAGGAGCAGGAGACTTGTCCGCGTCCAGGCAGGCTCCAACTCTCACCAGAATAGGTGCCACGCACATATGTTGTCAGAGGCTTCAAAGTCGAACCCACAAAATAAGCTCAAAAAATGTTAAGTTACTTGGGTTTTGAAGGGAAAAAAAATGCTTGGCACAGGCAGTGTTTTTCTGTACTCGATAAACACCCTTCTGACTTTTGTGCTCAGCAATCTGAGAAAACAGATCTGTCCTGTAAAGGTCGCAGGTCATCTCCATGCCACCAAACCAAAGAGGCCTTTTTGGAGTCCTTGTTCTCTCTGGAATTCCCAGCAGCATTTGAGCACAGTGGTTGATTTTCCTTAGACTCATGTGTGGTGTCTCTTTCCTATGCACACAGGAGGGTCAAATTTCCATCAAGTCGGTGACTGAGTTGGGAGCTTTCATTACCATCTGGCGGTCAGTGCCCTCCTGTCCAACATTTCCACCTTGGACTTCTGCTTTCAAGTGTGCGGCAGGTGTCTCCACGCAGGTGTCTCAAAGAATCTTTTTTTTTTGCTGGTTTTGGCTAGGGCCGGGTTTGAACCCATCACCTCCGATATATGAGGCTGGCACCCTACTTCTTTGAGCCACAGGCGCTGCCCCGTATCTCAAAGAATCTTAACCACAATAAGTCAAGAGTGGAACTGTGGGTGCCCCACACCCACCGTCCTGCACCTGAGTTAGCCCTGTTTGAAGTTCCGCAGTTCGGGAAAGAGGGCCTTTATCCATCTGTCATCACTGGATGTTTGAGGAAAACGTGGCTGCTCAGGAGTAAGGCAAAATGAACCTGTTCTTCCTTCCCTTCTCCGTGAACTACGAACATGGCCCTGTGCCTTAGGGAGTGGGTGTCTCTAGGGATTACTGTGTAATAGCTCTCTTAGGATGTTAAGCTCTGGTAACACAAAATAACATTGGGGCCTTCTGGCCAGAGAGGGGCTTAGAATGTCAGGTGTAGGTGGACTCAAAGCATGAATCCATTTCAGAGGTCCAGTTAGGTCCCTGGATTATTTTGTGACTGTTTTCAAAGGTCCAGAGGCTATAAATGTGTTCAAGGATTGTTCAAACCCCCTCTCTGGACTTCTTACCTTTGGCATAATGTATACCATGATAGGAAGGCCCAAGGGGGAACTTCTGGAAAAGGCCCTCACCCTGAACTAGAAATCAAATTGCCTGGGATGGTAGCAGAGACCCAGGCCTCCGTCAGGACGTCAAGACGCGGCTGGAGATCCCTCTGGTGCGCCTGTCCAACTTGCCTCCTCGGCTGGTAGAAAAGCCAGATGGATCTCGCAGAATAACTTGGATTATCACAGACTTAATCAGCGGTGATAATGACCTCAGCTGCTGTACCAGCTGTGGTGTCTTCGTTGGAATAAATCCGCACGGTCCCTGGCTGCTGATAGTATATTCACTCCCCTGACAGAGAAAGTGCTTCCTTTGTGATGCCCATGGGTGGAGATAAGCAGACAACTGTCCCCTTCCTCTGCTGGTGGGGTGGCAAGCACCTCCACTGTCCCGCCAGGCCTCCCAGGCAGCCCAAGGACTCTCATGCTGGCCTCCCCCCAGTGACTTCATGCTGCCCACTGGGGGACGAGCTGACAAACACCAAGCAGCCAGTGGGGAGTGGATGGGTCATTGCCGTGGACTTTCAGGTGCCTGCCAAGCTGTGGAAGCTCTGGAGGCCCAGGAGGTAGGAATGTGGGGACAGCTCCTTCAAATGAGAGGCAAGTTATGGATAAACAGCCAGCTGTGGGCGCTGGACATCAAGCAGAGCACATTACCTGGGGTTTGGCCACTCCGACCTGTTCTCTGGTCGGCTCCTGGCTTTGAGCGCTGGGAGCAAGGGAAACCTGGATTCCAGGCAAGCCTGAACACCACCATGATCCTATCTCTCGAGGTTCCCAGATAGACTGAGGCTGCAAACCACCCCCTGACCCTCTCTTCCAGCACTCTTGGGGTTCTTAGATGGACTGAGGCTACAAACCACTCCGGTGCATGGACGCCAGCCCAGTTGAAGGCTACTGCAGCACAACCCCCAGCCCGGAAGGGTCTAGCAGTGGGTGGAGTTTCCAGACGTGTATCCAGTTGTCTATTTCCTAGAGGGAAAGGGGTCCCAATGCTCAGCTCCTCCCTCCTGGGTAGTGGCTAGAGGACAGCAGGTGGACAGCAGGTGGCCTGGGGAGAGGCAGAGGCTGGGCTCCCAGAACTGCTGAAGAAAGAAGACACCGATGTCAGTGGTGAGCGCCTTCCTCAGAGGAACCCCCAGTAGCCAGGGGATAAGATGTCTGTCGTGTTCGAGACACCTCCTTCTCTCGTGGGGTCTCCATACTTGCCCAGGCCCTCTTGAAGCAGCCCCGGCATTGCCTGTGAGCTTCACAACATGGGCTTTCCCATCTGGGACAATCAGGCTGCAGCCACATCTGAGTGTCCAAGCTGCTGATGGAAGAGGCCGTGTGGGACTGTTGGTGCAGCCCCATTTCTCAGAGGAGCAACTCTCCGTGACATGCCTGGATGTTGGTTGTCTTAGAGCTGCCCCCGCCCTCATTGCCACCAGTGAGCGATCTGTCGTCACGGACACACCAAAGGCATGTCTGCTGACCCTGCTCGTAGAGCTCCGGCCAACAGGGTCACTCGGGAACACTCGGAGCGTCTCAGAGACCACTGCTGCAGACAGAAGGACGAAATGAGGATGGGGGTGCTGGTCTCCTGCCCCCCAAGAGCAGCTGGCATGGTGCCCCACTAATACGGTGAAGGCTGAATTGTTGCAGCAGTTAGGGGACAGTACTGACCCACCACACTCGGACCTCTCCCCTCCTGGGCGACTCTGGGTCCTGTAACGTGCGGGGAGGGGCAAGAAGGCTCTTTCCCACCCTCAAACCTAATAACTCACTTTCAGAAACGTCCGGCCCCTGTCCTCTCTCTAGGCCTGCTGGGAAGGACCCACTCACGAGGGGGAGGGACTGCTCCTGGGGACACTGATGTGGCTTAGGGGAGTCGGAACCTAAGGCTGCCCCCAGCCAGTTTGGGTTCTCTACCTCAGTGGGCCAGGGTGCACAGGACGAGGTCACTCGTCCCCATCAGCAGGGGAGCGGCACGTGTCCCACCCAAGGGCAGAGGGAGCTGTCCCTGAAACCGGGTGCTCACTCGGTGGCCATGGCCCAGTCCTGTGCCCCATCACAGAGGTCAGTGGGGAACAGAAGCAGCCCAGCGAGTGCCAGGCCGAGTGTTTGGACCCTTCGTGTGTAGGGTCCAGGTAGCTCCAGCAGGCACAGCAGAGCCCTGTGAGAGGACACTCGGGGACGGTGCAGTCAGGTCGCGTCGGGGAGGGTCTGCAGCGTCCATGTTGAGTGTGTGTGGCTATCGCCCCCCCCCCTCATTTCTGTTTCTGCCACTTCATGTGGAGGGCTCTGGAGCTGGATCGTATTATGATTTTAGTTCTTGGTGGGGTTCAGAGTAAACTGATTTCATTCCATGCGACTGCACAGGGGTTGGTGGAAAATGAGTTTCCCTGTGCTGGATATTTTTCCATCCAAGCGAAAGATAAACTGTACGCCTGGTGGTAAGAAGGAACGGATTATGCTGGCGATTTTCTTCGCGTATCGCCAAACGCTTTTTTTTCCCTGCCACTTTCTGCTCAGTCCTGGGCTGTGAGTTATTTACCTCCGTGGTCTGTGCTCTCTGGTCTGCGGGGCCCCATGGTGAAACCACAGGAGCAGGTGCAGAAGAAAAGAAAGAGGCGGGGTGCTCGGGCAGCATGTAAGGGGAGAGGGTCGGGGTGCTCACCCCGGCTCAGCCCGCCTGTAAGGGGAGAGGGTCGGGGTGCTCACTCTCGCTCAGCCCGCCTGTAAGGGGAGAGGGTCGGGGTGCTCACTC
>CAUYON010119539.1:0-16451 GCA_963573935.1 Arctocebus calabarensis
AGTCTCACTTTATCGCCCTGGGTAGAGTGCCGTGGCGTCACACTGCTCACAGCAACCTCCAGCTCTTGGGCTTAAGCGATTCTCTTGCCTCAGCCTCCCTAGTAGCTGGGACTACAGGCGCCCGCCACAGCACCCGGCTAATTTTTTTGTTTTGCTGTTCGGCCGAGGCCGGGCTTGAACCCGCCACCTTCGGTATATGGGGCTGGCGCCCTACTCACTGAGCCATAGGAGCCACCCGGGAGACTGTATCTTATCCATATTTGCATCCCTAGCCCTCAGCATTGCACTTGGCATGGTAGGTATTTTATAAATATTTTATATGCAGGATTGAATGAACAAAACTTATTTTGACTCCTTTCTTCTTTTTTGTTTTCAGAGTCAAGATAGGGAGACTAGCATTTTCTCATGAACTTTGGAAAATGCCAAGAAACCACTCACCACAAGAAAAAAAACCCAAAACTTCCATTTAATCTCTTTATAGCCATTCACATTTTATAACTCATGTGGTTCTACTGGGAACTCTCCAGACCAATGTGGTTCCCTGAGCTTGAGGTGCCAGTAGAAGTAACCAGGTAGGGAAGAGGTGGCAGTGTTGTATGGTCTAGCAGTCACAATGGCAGCAATGGGGCCTAATATATCAATATTTGGGCATGCAGACATGTAAACACAGTGACTAATTTAATTCTCACAGCAACCCATCAGGTAGCTACTATTATTGCTCCCATTAGAAAAATGAGAAAACTGGAGTGGTGGCTCACACCTGTAATCCTAGCATTCTGGGATGCCAAAAGTGGGTGGATTGCCTGAGTTCACAGGTTCGAGACCAGTCTGAGCCAGAGTGAGACCCCATCTTTAAAAATAGCTGGGTGATGTGGCAGGTGCCTATAGTCCCAGCTACTTGGGAGGGTGAGAAAAAGAATCATTTGAGCCCAAGAGTTTGAGGTTGCTGTGACTATCATGCCATGGCATTCTACCCAGGGCGACAGAATGAGATGCTGTCTCTAAAAAAATAAATAAATAAAAAGGAAACTGAGGCACAGGGAGGTGAGTAACTTTCTCACAATCATGTAGCTAATAAGTGGTAGAGCTGAGATTCAAACCCAGGAAGTCTAGCTTGGGAGTCCATTCTCCCATTCTCTGTGCTATTGCTCCATGAGCAATTTTGGCAAAGAATATAGGGAACATGGAGTAGAAAGGAATCTCACAAACAATCACCCAAGTTTCCAGGCTCTGGAACGCCCTTCTGGGTTCATAAGTATCCTGCAAAAGTGCTCAGTATCACTTGGTACAACGCCCAGACCCAGAGGGTCCAATCTGCTCCCTGGCTGCCCTGCATTTCCACTTCGACACAGGGGAAGAGTGATGTTTCAGTTAGTCTTGTTCAACTTGGAGCAGAGTCCTCACCAGCCTTCTTAGGAAGGCTGCTCTCTGCTCTCCCAGCTGGCTCTCCAGGTCGCCAAGGGCCTGCTGACTCCACCTCCCTGGTAGCTTTCACAAGAGCACTCTAGGCTGGGAAAACCAGTATGGCAACTTTCCTAAGGTGGGGCCACTTTCCTAAGGTGTAAGTGTCAGAATATATATACCTATATTAAAACAACAACAACAACATGGCGGCCTTGCTATTGTCCAGGCTGGATTCCAATTCCTAGGTTCAAACAATCCTACCATCTCAGCCTCCTGGGTATCCGGGACTACAGGTGCGAATCACAGCATCAGCAGGACTTTAAGTCTCTGTGGATTCCTGTAGCCCACCCAGTATATTTCAAGCAGAAAGCATGACATATGCCAAAATCCAGGAGTAAAACAAAGCTAGACACATCCATTGAGCAGGTGAGAAGCTAATGGCTGCTGGGAGGGTGCAAGACGGAGGGGAGGGAGATGGAGTAGAAAGGTCGCCTAGGTCTATCTTTGATTATTATGAAAGGCCTTAAACACAAAGTAGAGAAATTCGATCTTTTACCTTACTACCAATAGAAAGCCATTGAAGGTCATACTGCGTTTTTTAGATTTACAGCTTCACTTCTTAAACTGTAAATCTTCTTTTCTTTTCAACAATTAGGAAACACTGCCATCATGTGGCTGTCACCCAGTGCATGCTCCAAACTGTCAATTGCTGAATTTCCTATGATGTTTAATAATTAAACCAAAGAACACTTTTCTGGATTCAAACAGCTGAGGTAAAGCAGTGTATACCTGGGGGCGGGGGAAGGTTAGTTTCTCTAAAGGTTTTCAAGAAATCAATACCTGGGGCCAATTCTCTGGTTTCTTACTTTACTTTTAAAAACTCTAACCTAAGGTCTTTAGAGAGTCTGATCTCAAGGATCCTTACAATTACCAGTGATCCTTATTTTAAAATCCTAAGCTCTCTGGCTCTGTAAAGGTTCTGCCCTAACCAGGGAAAATTTGCATCAGTCTCCAGAACATTTCCCTCAATTGTGGCAGGTTCTATTTCAGGCCTAGGATTGTTCTCCTTGTAAGATTTGCGGTTGGATGGACCTCAATTCAAATATTTCCACCATTTTTTCCATTTGAGCTTCAGTTACTGCCTCCACGTAATGTGGATGACACCTTCTTCATAGGGTTATGGTAAGGACAAAATGATAACATGGGTAAAGAGCGCCTGAAACTCCATAGCTCTTCATATTAAGAGAGTTCTGTTTCTTCTCTCGCTCAGTGAGGGCATGCTATTGCTTAGCACCGAGCAGGCGCTCAGTGGAGATCTGTGATTTGATATCCAAGATTCACCTGGTCCTCAGCAACGTTCCTGAGAATTAAACTCCTCATCCCCTCAGGCTTTGGGGGCTGCCCCTGTTTCCAATTTTTAGCAGGGGACATAGGGCTTTTTGGGGATTGCAATCCACGTGACTCTTCTGCGCAGAGCAGGAGGAAGGTGCGTGGGTGCGAGACCGGCTGGGCCCTGTAGCGTTCCCTCCTCGCTGCTCCCTTCCTAGAGGCTGGAGATTGTGTGTGTGTGTGTGTGTGTGTGTTGTGTGTCTGTATATAATTCAATCCCCGTGGGACTTGCGTCTGGCCTCACCCGCAGCTCCGCGGATTGGCTGACTGCCTCAGCTCGCCCCCGCCCTCCACATCCCCCGAGTCCCAGGTGGCTCGGGCCCCTGTGGTGATCTGTTTACGGAGAGAGCTCTTTCAAGTTGGGCTCCATCTCCGCACTTGCTTCCCTCCCGGGCCCCGCCCGCTTGGAAACGCGGCGAACACCCGGCCGAGAGAGGTCGGGTAAGGGGGAAGGAGCGTGTGTGGGAGGGGGAGCCCCCGGCCGGGGGGATCAGGCTGTCCTCGGTCCCGGTACCTCCCATGGACCCAGGAGGTCTATCCCTAGGCCTGGTTCGCGCTCCCTCTGCCCTGGTATATCGTCCTGGGAGTGACGTGCCCACCCAGGGCACAGGCTGAATCTCAGGGATGCCATCTCCCTAGCAGAGGCAAAGACGTGGAGCCCTCACTCACAGGTGTTTCCCCACCCCAGCCAGACGACGATGACCCCCAAGCCCGCCGGACCCCCGGACGGGGGCTGGGGCTGGGTGGTGGCAGCCGCAGCCTTCGCGGTGAACGGACTCTCCTACGGGCTGTTACGCTCCTTGGGCCTTGCCCTCCCTGACCTTGCGGAGCACTTTGACCGAAGCGCCCAGGACACTGCGTGGGTCAGCGCCCTGGCCCTGGCAGTGCAACAGGCAGCCAGTGAGGGGGGCCCCGAGGCGGGAGGCGGGAACCGGGTGGAGAGGCCTTCAGAGCGGTGGTGGGAGACCCACCTGATTAGCAGACCACCTGAGAAAGGGCGACTTGTGGAACCAACTTCTAGAAAACTGTGGATCTTGAGATCAATGAAAGGAACTATTAGCCCGGGGGAGGGGTTGTAGGCCAGGCAAGCAATCAATGAGATATGTTAGAGGGTGGGGGTTCGGGGGCGTGTCTTCCGTTGACTCCGCCCCCTTCTAGGCCCAGTGGGCAGCGCCCTGAGTACACGCTGGGGGGCGCGCCCGGTAGTGATGGTTGGGGGCGTCCTTACCTCTCTGGGCTTCGTCTTCTCGGCTTTTGCCCGCAGTCTGGTGCACCTCTACCTTGGCCTGGGCCTCCTCGCAGGTGAGGGGAGTGGGACACCCGGGTCTTTCAGGGGTGAAGGTGGGGATGGGAGCTTGTTGGGGGCTGAAGGCGTGAACGAGGCAGGGGCCTCCTGCGGGAGCCCGGCTGGGAATGCTAGGGCATCGCGGGTACCTGCATTCATCCCGCCCTATTCATTCGCAGGCTCCGGCTGGGCCCTGGTGTTCGCTCCTGCCCTCGGTACCCTCTCCCGTTACTTCTCCCGCCGTCGAGTCTTGGCGGTGGGGCTGGCGCTCACGGGTAACGGGGCCTCCTCGCTGCTCCTGGCACCCGCCTTGCAGCTCCTTCTTGATACTTTCGGCTGGCGGGGCGCCCTACTCCTCCTTGGCGCCATCACCCTCCACCTCACCCCCTGTGGAGCCTTGTTGCGACCCCTGGCCCTCCCTGGTGATCCCCTGACCCCACCCCGAGGCCCCTTAGCTGCCCTGGGCCTGGGTCTCTTCACACGTCGGGCCTTCTCCGTCTTTGCTTTCGGCACGGCCCTAATTGGGGGAGGGTACTTCGTTCCCTACGTGCACTTGGCTCCCCACGCTTTAGACCGGGGCCTGGGGGGCTACGGGGCAGCTCTGGTGGTGGCCGTGGCTGCGGTGGGGGATGCGTGCGCCCGGCTGGTGTGCGGGTGGCTGGCAGACCAGGGCTGGGTGCCCCTCCCGCGTCTGCTGGCCGTGTTCGGAACTCTGACAGGGTTGGGGCTGCTGGCGGTGGGACTGGTGCCTGTAGTGGAGAGCAAAGGAGATTGGGGCGTTCCCCTGCTGGCTGCGGCTGGGGCCTACGGGCTGAGCGCCGGGAGTTACGCCCCGCTGGTTTTCGGTGTCCTCCCGGGGCTGGTGGGCCTCGGAGGTGTAGTGCAGGCCACCGGGCTGGTGATGATGCTGATGAGTCTTGGGGGGCTCCTGGGTCCCCCCTTGTCAGGTAAGGGCCTCAACCAGCTGATCCGATTACAGCTATCCTCTACTCCTGGGGTCCCAGGCCTCTAAATCCCTTCACCCATCCTCTCAGGCTACCTCAGGGATGAGACAGGAGACTTCACCGCCTCTTTCCTCGTGTGCAGCTCCTTCATCCTCTCCGGCAGCTTCATCTACATGGGGCTGCCCAGAGCGCTGCCCTCCTGCCGTCCAGCCTCACCTCCAGCCACTCCTCCTCCTGAGGTCGGGGAACTGCTCCCTGTCCCCAAAGCTGCCCTGCTCTCCCCTGGAGACCCTCACTCCACTCTGGACACCTCTTGTTGATCATTTGCTTGTTTGAGCCTTTCCTCCAATAAAGAATTCTTACCTAATTCTCCTGATAGCTCCAAGTGTTAGCCAATCTAGGACCCTGAAAACATTCTGCTGCAGTATCAAAAATGGCGGGTAGACAGGAACAGGATCCCAGTAGGAACTGAGGGTGGGGAGTGGATTCTGCCCATCCAGGCAATCCATTTCTTTTCTTTTCTTTTTTTTTTTTTTTGTAGAGACAGAGTCGGTGGCGTCACACAGCTCACAGCAACCTCCAACTCCTGGGCTTAGGTGATTCTATTGCCTCAGCCTCCCAAGTAGCTGTGACTACAGGCGCCCACAACGCCCAGCTATTTTTTGTTTTGCGGTTCGGCCGGGGCCGGGTTTGAACCTGCTACCCTTGGTAGATGGGGCTGGCGCCTTACTCGCTGAGCCACAGGTGCTGCCCGTAGGCAATCCATTTCTCTTTACCCAAGTCCCTACCACAACGGGTAATTTTTGAAAAATTGCCACCTACTAGTCAATTTCAGTTTGTTGCTGGGAGTGGGAGGTGCTCTGGGGGGGCTAGCTGCCTTATCCTCCCTCCCCTTACACTAGTATACAGACTTTCCAGACTAACTCCTGCATTTCAATCTTCCCTCTTCCTGAGGGAAATTCAAGAATTCTAGGTCCAGACTTCAGCTTTATCAGCCTTCTTTCTCTCCCATATATGCCCTATGTCACCATTCTTTCAACTTTTCTAAGTCATAGGGATTAGGAAAGAGGGAAGTAAATAGTGGTTGGGTAGGAGGTACTGTGGCCCGGGGAACAGAGTCAAGGGTCACCAGAGTTGCTGGACACCTACCCATCACTCCGTCATGACACCATCCAGCCAACCCAGCTCTTTTTGAGGTTATGATTATTATTTTCTTATTCAGTCTTATCTCAAGGGGACAGCCTTGTTTCCCAAACATCTGTCTTCAGAGAAGAAACTTAGGAGGCAACACTAGAGACTGTAGGTAAAATGTGATGTCTTGGCCATTGATTTTCATAGTAGTGAAGAAGGAACTCCTAGATGTTTTGGAAAAGGTTGGGAAAGCAAAGGAGGACAATTAAGGGACCTCAACAAAATACAAAGCGTTGGCAAACACATTGCAGGAGCCCCAGACCTGCTCTGGGGAAGGCAGATTAAGAATCATAAGGCACTGTGGTTCTGTGGATGCCAAAACGGGGCAGAAGACCTGTCAAGCTCTGGCTTTCTGGGCATGACTGCCTCTGTGGAGTTCAGTCCTTTTCCTGCTTCTCATTGGGCAGGGGGACTTTGGGCTCCAGTGGCTCTGTTACAAGGTCCTGGGGCCTGGATGTAGTAGCTGAGAAGCAGGAGAAGAAATGGGGCAGCGTGATGAGTACTCCACTCCCTGCAAGAAGAAAGGCCCCAGCCACCACAAACGAAGCAGTGTAGTTGCCCGTCACATCCCGGAGGTAGCCTAGGTTCAAGAGAGAAAAATAATACACGTGGGTGATCGGTATGCTGGACTGCCAGCTCAGTTGCATTTTTTGGTGAAGGGAACACCCATAATCTTGGAGGAGTTGGAGCACCCAAAGCAGGGTTGGATGAACTTGAGAACTCTGATTTCCCTAAAAGTTCTCAGACAGTAATTTCAACTACCTTCCTGCCTTCAGGAAGGACCTCCAAGCAAGCCCACAAGGATTTAGAGATCCAGATTGAGTCAAGCACTGTGCTTTTCTTTCTGACAACTGTGGCCCTTCTACACCTTCAGTTAATGGGTAAGAGGAAATTGTTAGAAGTCTGAAGGTTCTAGCAACTTGAGCCTGCAGAACTTTGACCAGGAGGCTCAGACACATGGCTTGGGGCCCAGTGAGTCAAAGGAAAGGAAAGGTCTGGCCAGGTCCTGCCAGGTCCTCTGAAAACCCAAGCTGTAGGCATCTTCCCACAAGGGTTCTACTTAGCTCCTCTTCGTCTTTCCGCTCAGACCTTCCCAGCTCCAAGTTCTCTGCCCCATGGACATGTTTCAGGGCTGCTTTGATTGGCCATGTAGGCTGTGTATGGCACCATACCAGACAGCAATATTCACATACACTCTAATGGGAAGAGTTCCCTCCCCAACCTATGCAACATGGAAGCCCTGGCCCACGTGGTAACCCCATTCCCCTTACCTGACAGAGGAGCCCCCAGCAGCCCCCCGAGGCTCTCTATCATCTGCAACAGTCCCAGGCCACAGTAAATCCTTCCAGTCCCTACCAGTTCAGGTAGCACAGAGAAAACCACTGGAGTCAAGGCCCCTGATGTGAAGCCGTAGGCCACAGTCAGAGCCACCAAGGCTGTGGAAGACTGAGCTACAGGGAACAGGGCTAGAAACACCCCAGTCAAGGTGTTCCAGAGCATCAGGAGTCGTGCCACAGGCCCTGGGACTGCATCTCCCAGCCACCCAGAGGCCACACGTCCCACAAGGTCAGAAATAGCAGCCACTGAAAGTAGGAAGGCAGCAGGTAGTGGGTCCCAACCCAGGTCCTGGAGATGGGCCACCAGATGGATGTAGGGAATGAAGTAGCCAGTGTTGATCAGGGTGAGGGCCACAGTGTAACGGAGAAAGGGACCATGATGGAGGAGGGAGGTGAGTTGGGCCCCAGGACCACCCATAGCAGTATTCTCTGCCAGGAAGAGTGGGCGGAGGAGAGCACCACAGGCCACGAGGTGGAGGGAGAGGGCAGACACCAGTATTAGGGCCCCCCGCCAGGCATAGAGGCTGATCAGCCACTGGAAAAGGGGGGAAAATGCAAAGGAGGAGAGGCCCACGCCTGTCAGTGCCAATCCGGTGGCTAGGGAACGTCGGCGAGAGAAGTAACAGGATACACAAGCCATGGTTGGTGCGAAGGTCAAGGCCCAGCCACAGCCTGTCAATAAGAAAGAAATGGAGTTGGGACTGTAGAATACTATTCAGCCACAAAAAGATGGAGACTTTGCATCTTTTGTATTTACCTGCATGTATTTGGAAAACATTCTCTTAAGTAAAGTATCTCAAGAATGGAAAAGCAAGCATCCCATGTACTCAGCACTAATCTGAAAAGAGTAGATCAACAACCACAGGCCCACACAAGAGAAAAATACAATTAAGGGCGGCGCCTGTGGCTCAGCGAGTAGGGTGCTGGCCCCATATGCCGAAGGTGGCGGGTTCAAACCCAGCCTCGGCTGAACTGCAAAACAGAAAAATAGCCCGGCGTTGTGACGGGTGCCTGTAGTCCCAGCTACTCAGGAGGCTGAGGCAAGAGAATTGCCTAAGCCCAGGAGTTGGAAGTTGCTGTGAGCTATGTGACGCCACAGCACTCTACCGAGGGTGATAAAGTGAGACTCTGTCTCTACAAAAAAAAAAAAAAGAAAAAGAAAAAGAAAAAAAAAATACAATTAAATTCAATAAAGGAGAGGGAGAAGGGGACTTGGTAAGTTCCTACCTATAGGGTACAATGTAGGGGTACATGGCACACTTTCTGGGTGAAGGACTCAACTATAATTCAGACTTTGGATTTTATAAACACAAATAATGTAACCTAATTGTATATGCCCTCATATTAACATGAATTTTTTTTTTTTTTTAAGGGAGATGAGGCCTCTTAGGGAGCCCAGAGCATCCAGTAATCCCAACATTGCCCAACAGCAGAGAATGTAGCACTTGTTTTGTAGTCCTACAGAACTGAGTTACAATCCTGGCTTTGACACTTTCTAGCTGTGTAACCTTGTATGTCTCACTTTCCCAGCCTCAATTTCCTCATCTGCAAAATCAAGGTAATACAGTTCTCAGGATTGTGGAGGATTAGAAATATTATTTGTAAAGTAACTAGCACAGAACTTTGGAGTTAGACCTGGGCTCTTCCCTTTCTAGCTGTGTGACCGTCATTTGCCAAGTTACATAACTTTTAAAAGCCTTTCTTCAGCTGTAAATAGGAAAATGATATCTATCTCACAGTCACAGTACCTGGCACAATTTTACAGTAATCCTTCCTTTTAAACTCCAGTCCCACTAGCCCTAGGCTTGTATACCTGGTTTCAACATCTTTGAATTTCGTAATTCTGCACCACGTTTATTAATTTAGTCATCCCTCTTAAGACTTCCGTCTGGGCACAGGTACTAGCCAAACTTTCCCTAGGTTCCCTAAGCTTTCCCTAAGCTTCTTCCTAAGCCTTTTGGTAGGAGCAGGAAGAAGGTGCAAGCCTAGAGGCCAAATATCTATGAATTTGACTCTCCTCTTGCTCAGGGTCTCACCTGAGAGCAGCCCAATACTCAGGTATAGGTGGGTCAAAGAGGTAGCAAAGGAGGCAAGCAGCATCCCCAGCGCAGCCAAGATGCCACCAGTCATCACCACGGGCCTCGGCCCGAACTTCGTGCTCAGGGCACTGCCTACTGGGCCTGGGGAAGTACAAGGGATTCTTTAAGAAGATCTCAATCATCACCCCCCTAGCGCACCCCGCCTCCAGCCCTCCCCTTTCCGGCCCCAGCATCCCTTGTCCTTTCTGAGGGTCGCAGGATGCCGGATCCAGGCGCAACACTCACTCCCAAACTGCTGCACCGCAATTCCCATGGAGACGATCCAGGAGACGCGCGCTGCCTGTTCCTCAAACGCCGCCACAAACTCCACGAAGAAGACGCCAAAGGAGCGAAGCACCCCAAACACCAGCGCAGACTGGAAGAACGCTGAGAGCACCACCATCCATCCCCAACCCCCGTCCGGGGGCTCGGCCCTGCGCGCCATCTCGACGGTAACAGGGCTGCTGCCACTAAGCGCCCCAGCAGTCGCTGGGCTTTGGGCACTCGGCCGGTGCCCACCTTGCCGAGAGGCTCAGGGCCGAGCCGAGGAGAGGCAGGTGGAGAGGAAGGTACTGACCAGACGGCTTAAGGCACCTTCCCCAAGGGGGTGGGCGACAAAGGATCCAAGAGAAGATCAGGCCCTCGCTGGCCCAGCCAGAAGCGCCAGGGGCGTGGCTCCGCTGGCTCCAAGAAGAAGGTTGGGGGTCTGGGCGGGACCGGTTAAAGGCCAGGGGGCGGAACAGGGTTAGTGTCCCTCCTTTGAGGCGCCCCCTCTTGGTGTGGATTATCTATTTCATCTTTGAGGGTGTCAGCACGTGGCCACTCCGGCTAACATCCAAGTCCAGAGCTTGCCAAGGAGGACGCCGGACTCCAGAGCAGGGGGAGGAGCCAGAAGGGCAGGGCGGGATTTGCGCTTTGTTCTGGACCCGGCCTGAAAGGAGCGCATGCGTACAGAGCGGCTATAGGCGGCTCTTAAGAACGGCGCCCCGCGTGATGCAGGGACCTACCAGGAAGCTGCCGGGATGCTTCTGTTTTCTGTTCACCTGGTAGGCCAACCTGTCCAAATTTTAGCACCCAAACCTGCATGTAAGGGTTCGCGATGGGTAAGCTGGTTCTGGAGAGAAAAGCAATTACTTGCTTAATGAAGGATTCAAGAATAGAAGGCTATGGGAGAGTGAGGGAAGCGATCATGAGATAAGGCTTAATCAAAATTCCTAGCTGAGGGCCTGAGGCTGCTAACATCGTTTGCAGAATCTAGATGCTTGGATCCTTGAGAGATTCACAGGCCAAAGAAAGAAAGAACAGGTTGTTGGATTCCTGGTGTTCATTTCTGCAATGGGAACTTGTTCCTGTCACCTCTGTTCCTGCTAACAGGAAACCTGCAGGTCACGGAGACCAAAAATAACTGGAGAGGAAGGGCGGCTGTGAGCTCATTCAGGGCCCCACTAACAACCACCTACCTCTTTCTCAGTGGGGCTGAAACTTTTTCCTCTGCCCTCTAGTAACAACCACTTCCTAACCACTTTTTTTTTTTTTTTGAGACAGAGTCTCACTAGTCGGTAGAGTGCCGTGGCATTACAGCTCATAGCAACCTCGGACTCTTGAGCTTAAGCGATTCTCTTGCCTTAGACTCCCAAGTAGCTGGGACTACAGGCGTCCCCCATGATGCCCGGCTATTTTTTTGTTGCAGTTGTCTGTTGTTTAGTTGGGCTGGGCCAGGTTCAAACCCGCCAGCATCCGGTGTATGTGGCTGGCATCGTAACCACTGTGCTATGGGTGCCGATCCCACCTTTTTTTTTGGGGGGGGGCAGAGTTTCACTCTGTCATCCTAGGTAGAATACTGTGGTGTTATCTTGCTTCTCACAGCAACCTCAAACTCTTGGGCTCAAGCGATACTGCTCAGGCTGGTCTGGAATTCCTGAGCTCAAGCATTCCACTCGCCTGGGCCTTTCAGAGCGCTAGGATTACAGGGGTGAGCCACTACCCCCGGCCTTTAACCATCTTTTTTTGATCTAACCATAGGCGAGACTAGAGACAAACTATGACCCTGGCCATTGGAGCAATAAGTCTCTCCTATCTGACCAGTCCTCAGACTCCTAGCAAGCACTCTCTGGTCCTCTCTGGACCCCCCTTGGTCCCCGGAGCACTAATGGCTTGCCTGTTCCTTCATTATAAGTCAGTCTCCCTGGTACCTGGACCTTGAAACTTTTGCCACAAAGGTTCATCCCTAGACTGGCGGGAAAGAAGATGGGAGTGGGTGGGAGGCTGTGTAATCATATTGAGCCGTATAATTTTATATGAGGAAAATAAAAATAATCAAAAACAATATGGGGTGGCGCCTGTGGCTCAGCGAGTAGGGTGCCGGCCCCATATACTGAAGGTGGCGGGTTCAAACCCGGCCTCCTGGCGTTGTGCTGGGTGCCTGTAGTCCCAGCTACTCGGGAGGCTGAGGCAAGAAAATCGCCTAAGTCCAGGAGTTGGAGGTAGCTGTGAGCTGTGTGACGCCAGAGCACTCTACAGAGGGTGATAAAGTGAGACTCTGTTTCTACCAAAACAAACAAAAAAGAAGCAATATGTCTATGTATATATATATATACACACACACACTCACAAAAGGTGCCAAAAAGTATATATTTTAAGAAAGAAAAAAACTATTAAAATTGTAATAATATATACTGATAACAGAAGATGAATACAAGTCACATCAAGCACCTCTCATAATTGCAGAAGTCAAGTGTGACTTGAGTATTATACATTTAATAGTTTTTTCCTTTCTTAAAATGTGTATACTCTTTTTTGGCTCTGTGAGTGTAGTTTTTTTGGTAAGTGGAATAAAATGTTGACTGGTGGGGAACATGCCAAAAATGCAGCAATTAGTGTGGCTATATATTTTTGTTTGTTTGTTTTGAGACAGCTCTCAAACTCACTCTGTTGCCCAGGATAGAGTGCCATTATGTCAGCCTAGCTCATAGTAATCTCACTCCTGGGTTCAAGTCATCCTCCTGCCTTGGCTTCCCAGAATGCTGGGATTACATGAGTGAACCACCTCCCCGATCTAGTGTGACTGTATTCCATAGTGGTGAAGAGCCTGTCTTTAGAATCAGATCACAGTTCCATTCTTTTAATTAATTAATTAATTAATTATTTCTGAGACAGAGGTTTACTCTGTCGCCCTCGATAGAGTGCCATGGCGTCACAGCTCACAGCAACCTCAAACTCTTGGGCTTAAGCAATTCTTTTGCCTGAACCTCTTAAGTAGCTGGGACTATAGGTGCCTGCCAAACTACCTGGCTATTTTTTTGTTGCAGTTGATGTTGTTTTAGCTAGCCCAGGCCGGGTTCGAACCTGCCACCCTCAGTGTATGTGGCTGGCACCATAACCAATGTGCTACAGGTGCTGAGCCCACAGTTCCAATCTTTATGTATCAACTTCAAGAGTTAAAAAATTTAATTTCTTAATGTTTTCCCTATCTGTAAATAGGGGATAACAATACCTACTTTTTAGGGTTGCCCGGGGGATTAAGAAAATCCATGCAATGAAACCCTTAGTTTAGGGTCTTACATGTAGCAGGATGTAACTAGTATTAGTTGGTTTTATTTTTCAATAGGAGATAAACTGAGATGGGAGAGGAAGAGAAGTTTTAGTTTAGTTTTAGGTTTTTGCTTTAAAAAATCTAGTCCAGATCATTTAAAAGATTGAGAGCTCACACTTGTAATCCTAGCACTCTGGGAGGCAGAAACAGGAAGATCTCTTGAACTCAGTAGTTCAAGACCAGCCTGAGCAGGAGCAAGACCCTGTCTCTACTAAAAATAGAAAAAATAATTAGCCAGGTGTTGTGATGAGTGCCTATAGTTCCAGCTACTGAGGAGGCTGAGGCAGGAGATCATTTGAATCCAGCACTTTAAAGTTGCTGTGAACTAAACTGACACACCATGGCATTCTAGCCTGAGCAACACAGTGAGACTGTCTCAAAAGCAAACAAAAAAACCCCCTCATGTTGAAATTTAATCCCCAGTGTGGCAGTATTAAATGATGGGGCCTTTAAGATGTGATTAGATCATAAGGGCTGTACCTTCCTGAATGGATGAATGGGTTCCATGGGAGGGGAACTGGTGGTATCTTTATAAGAGGAGGAGAGGCCTGGGCTAGAACATTAGCACATTCAGCCCCCTCACCTGTGATACATTATGCTGCCTTGGAACACCATAGGGAACCTTCTACCTGTAAGCAGACTCTTTTTAGATGTGACCCCTCAACCTTGGACTTCTCAGCCACCATAACTGTAAGAAATAAATTCCTTTTCTTTATAAATTACCCACTTTAGGCCTTCTGTTATAAGTAAGCAACAGAAAATAGACTGTCCTTTTTTTTTTTTTGTAGAGACAGAGTCTCACTTTTTCGCCCTCAGTAGAGTGCCATGGCATCTCACAGTAATCTCCAACTCCTGGGCTTAGGTGATTCTCTTGCCTCAGCCTCCCGAGTAGCTGGGACTACAGGCACCTGCCACAACGTCCGGCTATTTTTCTGTTTTGCAGTTCAGCCGAGGCCAGGTTTGAACCCGCCACCTTTGGTATATGGGGCCAGCGCCCTACTCGATGAGCCACAGTTGCCACCCTAGACTGTCCTTTTCTCTATAAATTACCCACTTTTAGGTATTCTATTATAAGCAAGCAACAGAATATAGACTTGGTACTGCGAAGTGAGGTGTTGCTGATAACAAATATCTGAAAATGTGGAAGCAGGTTTGGAACTGGGTACTGGGCAGAGGCTAGAAGAATTTGGAGGAGCAGGCTAGAAAAAGCCTAGATTCTGATGAGGGCTTAGAAGACAAGATGAGTCTTGTTGGAATTCCTTGGAGATTAGTTAAGTGGTCTTGGTGCCGGTAGCTCAGCAACTAGGGTGCCAACCACATACAGCTGGAGGGTTCGAATCCAGCCCAGGCCTGACAAACAACAATGACAACTAAAACCAAAAAATAGCTGGGCATTGTGGGGGGCGCCTTTAGTCCCAGCTATTTGGGAGACTGAGGCAAGAGAATTGCTTAAGCCCAAGAGTTTGAGGTTGTTGTGAGCTATGATGCTACAGCACTCTACTGTCAAGGGCAACAGCTTGAGACTCTGTCTTAAGAAAAAAAAAAAAAGATTAGTTGAGTGGCCATGACGAGAATGCTGACAGGGACAGCGAAGGCCATTCTGACAAGGTTTCAGATGGAACTGAGAAACAAGGTATTGGAAGCTGGAGTAAAGGCCATCCTTGTTATAAACTGGCAAAGAACTTAGCTGAAATATGTCCATGCCCAAGGGCTTTGCAGAAGGCTAAACTTGAGAGTAGTGAATTAGGGTTATCTGCAAGAAGAAATTTTTTTCTTTTTTGAGACGGAGCCTCAGGCTGTCACCCTGGGTAGAGTGCCATGGCATCAGTGCTCACAGAAACCTCCAACTCCGGGGCTTAAGCGATTCTCTTGCCTCAGCATCCCAAGTAGCTGGGACCATAGGTGCCCACCACAATGTCTGGTTATTTTTCGGTTGTAGTTGTCATTGTTTGGCAGACACGGGCTGGATTCGAACCCGCCAGCTCTGGTGTATGTGGCTGGTGCCTTAGCTGCTTGAGCTACAGGTGCCGAGCCTGGAAGAAGAAATTTCTAAGCAGTGAAGTGCTGAGGCCGCTGTGTTGTTCATTCTAACTGCTTTTGGTGAACTGGTAAAGAAAAGGGAAACAGGGAAGGAAAATGTGGAAAATTCTCATTCTGCCCATGTGGTAGAGAATGAAAGTGCATTTTCAGGAAAGGTATCCAAGGACGAGGCCAAGCCACGGCTTGCTAAAAAGATTAGCATGGCTAAAAGGGAACCTGGAGCTATTCCTCAAGAAAATAGAAGAAAGACCCTGAAGTCATTTCAGAGATCTTCCCAGGCTACCCCTCCCCTCACAGACCCAGAAACTTTGGAGGGTAGAGTGGTTTCAGGGGATAGCCTGGGGCACTGCAAGGGCTCGCATCCCAGGGCTTCCTTAAGATTCTGCACCCTGAACCCCAGTGAAATCCTCCACAGCCCATTCAGCCTGGCAGCTCAGGAGGCCACAAGTGAGGCCTGTGTCCCAGCTCCAGAAGGTACAAATCACAGACATTGGAGGCATCCACATGGGGCTAATTCTCTATGCTTGAAGAAAGCAAGAGCTGTGGAAGCTTGGCAGCCTCCACCCAGATTTCAAAGGATGTTTTCAAAAGCCTGGGGGCCCAGGCAGAGACTTGTCACAGAGGCAGTGCCACCACCGAGAACCTCCACCAGAGCAATGCCGAGCAGAAGTGTGGGGTTGGAGCTGCTACAGAGAATTCTCTCCAGATCAATGCTTATTGGGGCTGTGGAAGCAAGGCTAGTGCAGTCCCCACAAAGGCAAGCCTAGTGGAGCTGCAGGAGCAGGACTGCTACTGGGATCCCAGAACTGTGGAGTCACAGGCAGTAAGCAGCGTCCACCTAGGAGAGCTTCAGGCACCAGATGTCAAACCTTACGTAAGAGCACCCATGGGGCAGAGCTGCCTAAGGCCTTGGCGACCTAACTTTGTTCTAGTATGTCCAGAAGTTGTCACATGAAATAAAAGAAGATTATTTTCCAGCTTTAATATGTAATATCTGCCCTGTGAGTTCTGGACTTGTTTGCGGGCTGTTACCCCTGACTTCTTGCCTATCTCTCCCTTTTGGAATGCAAATGTATATACAATGTTTGTTCCCACCATTGTCTCTTAGAAGTAGATAATTTATTTTGATTTTACAGGCTCACAGATGAGACTTGAGACTTTTTTTTTTTTTTTTTTTTGTGGAGACAGAGT
>CAUYON010119541.1:0-10263 GCA_963573935.1 Arctocebus calabarensis
TAGATAGCAAGGAAAACACTGCTGAAGAGTTCACATCATGGGCGGCACCTGTGGCTTAGTGAGTAGGGCGCCAGCCCCATATACCAAGAGTGGCAGGTTCAAACCTGGCCCCAGCCAAACTGCAACAACAACAACAAAATAGCTGGGCATTGTGGCAGGTGCCTGTAGTCCCAGCTACTCAGGAGGCCGAGACAAGAGAATTGCCTGAGCCCAGGAGCTGGAGGTTGCTGTGAGCTGTGACACCACGGCACTCTACTGAGAGCGACAAAGTGAGACTCTGTCTCTAAACAAACAGCAAAAAAAGAGTTCACATCATTATCTGGTTTATGATCTCCTAGAGAACTGGGCTTATCATTGTCCTTTGTATATGACAGGCTGCTTAATTTCTTGATAGACTAAATAAATGAAAATTTTAATGTTTTCCCCAAATATAAGTAATTTTTAATACTCACATATATTAAAAATAATGCAAACAAACCCCTTCCCAAGCGAATTTTAAATATGTAATTTCTTAGGGTTAGTTAATAATTTGTAATATGAATAATTTCTCCCCCATTATATTATTTAATTATATAACAGTTAATTTGTTTCTTACATGGTTTTCCACAGTCAAATTTGTTAATAAAGACTCTAATTGATGGGCAAATTAGCAGTCTTAGTGAAGACTTTCCAATGCAAAAAACAAAAACAATTGCTAAACCCCTAGTAAGAATGACAAGAGAAAAGACAGAATGATCAATAGTAGGAATGGAACAGAGATATCACTGTAGACCCTGCAGTGTTAATAAGAGACTACTACAAATAACTCTATGCATGTAAATTTGACTAGTTAGGTGAATTGAATAAATGACTTGAAAAACACAGGCTACCGTAACTCATTCAGTATCAAGTAGATAATTTTAGTAACCCTGTAACTATTAAGGAGATTGCAATCATAATTTAAAATTTCTCAAAATAGAAATCTTGATGTTTAGATGATTTTCCAGGTAATTGCATAAAATATTTGACAAGGAATAGCACTCGTCCTACACAATCTCTTCTAAGAAACAGAAGAGAGCACTTCCTAATTCTTTTTTTTAACTCTGATACCAAAAACAAAGACAATACAAAAAAGTACAGATTATAGAAAAATATAGAAAAAGCATTTGACAAAATTCAGTAGCCCCCCAAATTCAGTACCCATTCATGATAAAAAAAAAATCTTAGAAAACTAGGAATATAAGGGAATTGCCTCAAATTGATAGAGGACATCTACAAACAGCCTGTAGGTAATATTAATATTATACTTAATGGTGAATGACTGAATGCTTTACCCAATATTGGTAATTGGGATATCTGCCTTCAGTATTGCTATGAAATCTAGCTGAAAGTTCTAGCCAGTGCAACAGAGCAGATTTTAAAAAGAAACAAAAAAAAGCATATAGATCAAATGGATGAAATAAATTTGTCCCTATTTGCTGTTGATGTGGTGATGTGCATAGACAGAACATTCTAAGGAATCCACAAAAATATGTCTAGAACTAAAGCTAATAAGTGAGTTCTACAAATTCATGGGATAAAGATCAAATACAAAAATTAATTATATTTCTATATACTATCGATGATATGAAAATGGAATTTAAAAATATAATATTTACAATTGCTTTTAAAAAATATATATTTTGGTGTAAGTCAACAAAACATATAGGACTTGTATCTCCAAATTACAAAATGCTGTAAAAAAGTCAAAGATCCAAATAAATGGAGATACATGCCATGTATGTGGATTGGAAGACTCAATATAATAAGGATGCTGATGCTACCCGAATCAATATACAGATTTAGCATAATTCCTATTACAATTCCTGAAGATTTTTCAATCCATGGCTGAGATTATTCTAAAATATACATGGAAAGGCAAAGGAATTAAAATAGCTAAAATGATTTAGAAAAAAAAGGACAAAAGAGGGGAGAATCACTCTACTTTATTGGCAGGAAGGTAATAAAAGAAAAACTTTCTCAGAACACTTAACATCAGAGGTGTGGGTTTTCCACACCAAGCAATTCTCCAGTTCTTTGCAGATGTCAGCTGTTCCATTTTGACATTAATTACCTGGAGACTCCATGGGTTAAAGGCTCAGTCCTGTTAGATGTCAGTTGCATGTTTTAGGGGTCCAGACTTCTGTCTGACTTGGCTACAAACTGAAGTTTCCCATAACCCCTACCTTAGGTTTGATAATTTGCTCTTACAGCCTTGGGATGTTTGTGGAGGCTTCCTATTAACTCAATCTCCAGCCACTTGCCTCCCCAAAGGATGCAGAGTGGGACTGAAAGTTCCCAGCTTCTATTATAATTATGACTTAGTCTTTCCAGTGACCAGTCACCCATTCAGACGCTACTCAGAGGCCCAGCAAGAGTTTCCTCATCAGAACAAAAAAGATGTGCCTGTTACCTAGGAAATTCCATGGGATTTAGGAGCTCTGCATAAGGTGTTCCTATCACCCTAATCACTTAGGGATTTTAGGAGTTCTGCACTGGGAACCAAGTATTAGAACAAAAGAACTGTCTAGGCCTGAGAGGTTTAGGAGTTCTGTATCAGAACTTTGGGCAGAGACTAAATATGGACGTGTTTCTTATTATGTCACAGAGAGTCACTAGGTCAATGGAACACAATAGTGAGCCCAGAAATAGCCTCATCCAATTATAGCCACCTGACTTTTGATAGAGGAGTAAAAGCAATTCAGTGGAGAACAGTCTTTTCAAGAGTGGAGCTAGAGCAATGTAATATCCATAGATAAAGCACACACACACACTAAAGCTTACATTTAGTTCAAAAGTAATTCAAAAAGGATCCTAGATTGAAGTTTAAAATGTAAGTCTATAATACTTGTAGAAGAAAAACATGGAACAGTTTTGGGAACTAAACCTCAGTGAAGAGTTCATAGGACATGAAAAAACATGATTCATAAAAGAAAAACTGGTAAATTAGAATTTACTGACATTAAGAACATTTTCTGTGCTAAATACCTATGATAAGAATGAAAAGATTGGGATAAAATATTGGTGAACCACTATCTGACAAAAGACTTGTTACAGAATATATGAAGTACTCTTAAATCTTAACCTTAAAACAACAACATCATCCATTTAGAAAATGGACGAAAGACACAAAAAGATATTTTACCAAAAAGGATCCAAGGATAGCAGATAATAAGCATGATGAAAAGATGTTCAATAGCACTAGGAATTAGTGAATGCAGGTTAAGACCTTATGAGTTATTACTTTCTACAAGTTTAAACAGCTACAATAAAAAATAATGACAATACCAAATGTTGGCAAGGTTGTGTCAATACAGGTTCATACAGTGCTGGTAAGAAAGTTAAATAATGTAGTCACTCTGGAAAACAATTACTTAAAATACTAACTATAAACCTAATCATATGACTCAGCAGTTGTACTCTTGGGCATTTTTCCCCCAAAAATTAAAATTTATTTTACACAGAAACATGTACAAGATTTTATTTTCAATGGCCCCAAACTGGAAAAACCAAAATGTCCTGCAGTGGCAGGAATGGTTAAACTAACTGTGGTATATCTATAGTAAGGCATACCATTCAGCAAGAAAAAGTAATGAATTATCATTACTTTTGACAATTTGGTTAGATCTCAGGGGCATTTTGTGAGTGAAAACCAATCTCAAAAAAAAAAAAAAAAAACACGTGTTGTATGACTCCATTTATATAGCATTATATACATAAAATAAAATTATGTAGTCATCAACACATTAGTGTTTGCAGAAGATTTTAGTGGGGAAAAGGATTGGGCAAAACTGTAAAGGTATAGCATGAGGAAGATCTGTATGGTGATGAAATATTAAAAAAAAAACATTTTGTTGCATTTCCCAGAAAATTGGGAACTAAATAGATCTTATGTCTGGGTGTAATCCCTTTGGAAGTCATATGATTTCCATTTAATTGCTTTCAACAACATTAAAGGAGGATCTAATTAGGTTGTAAGCTGATGTAAGAGAGTACCTGACTTACTCATAATTTAATTTATTAGTTTCCTCAATTCTTAATCACAATTTATGGCTATGTGTTTAATAAATAGCTGTTAATTTCTTTGAAGAAAAAAAATTGAATGCAAATAAGCACAAAACTATTTTTCTCAAGGCTTCTTATCACCAAGAAAGTGTTAACAGTAGAGCAAGAAATAGTATTCCATGAGAAGCAAAACTCTTATAGCCTGTTGTCAGCTTGGGTGTCATCTGTATTGGTCCAGGTGAAGAGAAATTCCTGTTTTGATAGCTGAATTAAACTAGGTAAGAAAACAAGTAGAAAAGTCAACATTTATTTATATAAAACGATCAGCAAATATAGTTTGAAAGAAAACACAGTTATTTCCCTTACCTGTTTTAAACTGATAAAATATTTACAACATTAAATTCACCATCTTTTATTTTGTTGAGTACTTTTTTCTATTTGAGTTTATAAATTAATAAAACTGCCAAAGTAAATTGTTTCTCACGTTCAGTCCTAACAACGGTAGTTTCTTCAGGACTTTGAAGTTCAGTTCTGTAGTTTCATCTCATGCCAGAGTCAGCAGCGTCTTTAACCAGCGAGTAATGTATCACTACAGATGCTTTTCCTTTGTCTGGCATGTGTTCTTGGGATTAGAACATGTTGTACAATAGGCCAGGACTGAAACAAATTGATATTCTCTGTTAACCTTTGTAAACTGCAACTTCTGCTTTTACTGTTCAGGAAGGCAGAGTCGATTTTTTTTGAGGGGAAGAAGGGTTGCTGTTAGTGGTAAAAGCATCCTTGTAAATTCTTAGGATTTTATGAAATAATAACTATTTAATCTATTCAGCTATTATTTGAATGCCAAATATATGTGCAGTATGTTTCTCCCAAATTCTGTGTTAGATGCTGTCTATTATACGTATGTAGTAGTAGGTAAATTAATATACTCCTTGACTTCATGGAGGTAGTCTAATTAGGAGGCTAGTTTATGTATGTGCTGAATCATGTTATTTTTTAAAGTGACTAACTGGTAGTCACCAGTGTGCTGTGCATTCAGCAAATTGAAAGTTTCGTTTGCCATTTAACTTCTTAGAAATTTGCCAGACACCATTTAAACTAACTAGTATCAAATACTTCTGACAGTAATACTGAAAGCTAATCTTTATTGAGTGCTTACTGTGTTCTCTTAACATTATTTTATTTCATCCTCACATAATGTTATAAAATGTAGATATTTTTATTCTTGCCATTTTGCAAGCAAGGAAAGTGAGGCTCAGAGAGATTAAATGACTTGCCTGGCCTCATAACTTGCCTATTTAGAATTGGTTTTTGTATTGCTTTATGAGGGCAGATCTTGAGCTAAACCGCTTTTTTTCTATTCTGTTCTATTACTCTGTACTGTTTTAGCCCAGGTAGAGATTGTAAAAGGAATGTGGCAAAAGTCCCTATCTGATAAGTGTCAGAACACTGTAAGGACAAGACTAACCTGACAGAGGAAACAGTGGGTTCATTCATTCTTCAAACCTACTGAGAGCCAAACACTTTGTCAGCGAATAGTAAGAAATAAGTGAAAAACATTTCTAATTATTTTTGTAGGATCTTTAGTTCCTGGTAGTAGAGAATCTGTTTACATATTTTAATTTTTTTTATTATGACAAAATATACGTAACGTAAAATTTATCACTTTATGTATACCATTTTAAAATGGGCCAGGACTGAAACAAATTGTTATTCTCTGGTAACCTTTGTAAAGTTACAACTTCTGCTTTTACTGTTACACTAGTGTGAACTTCTTTGTTTGGGAAACATATCACTGGGGAGGGGTTGCAGCCATCCCTCTGTTCACTTCCAGAACTTTTCCATTATCGCAAATTGAAACGCTATACTCGTTAAACAATAACTCCTTATTCCCCTCTTACCCCAGCCACTGGTAACCTCTGTTCTTCTTTATGTCTCTATGAATTTCCCTATTTTAGGTGCCTTATGTAAGTGAAATCATACAATATTTGTCCTTTTGTGTCTTGCTTATTTCACGTAATGTAGTGTAATGACTTTAATTTATCCATGGTATAGCAACTATCAGAATTTCATTCCTTTTAAAGGATAAGTAATATCCCATTGTGTGTGTGTGTGTAAACACCTACATACATACATACATACTATATTTTGTTTATCTGTTCATCCAGTGATGGACATTTGGGTTATTTCCACCTTTGGACCATTATGTATAATACTGCTATGAGCATGCCTATTTGAGTCCTTGCTATTAGTTCTTTTGGCTATATACCCAGAAATGAAATTGTTGGATTGCATGGAAATTTTATGTTTAATGTTTTCGAGGAGACCCATTTATTGCATGACATTTTATTCTCCCCTGTTCAGTGTTGCCTACATCTATTCTTCCTTGTTCATTCCTGCATATATTATGTATTGCAGCTAGGCCTGATTACCTGCCCTCTATTTTGCAGTTCTTTATTGCTTTAGTCATTTGCCTTGTTTTTGCCTTCCCTTTTACGTCTTGATTTGTCGACACCTTGGTCATCCATCAAGATCTAAATACCGCTTCTTTGATAAATAATGGAGCTAAAAGGTGACAGTAAATTAGAAAACCAAAATATAATTGATAATAAAACTCAAAACAAAAGGTGAAAAATTAGGTAAATGCCAAAGAAGCCTAAGGCAGAAAGGAAACAAAACAATATACAGCATTAGGATTGAGAAAGGCAATATAATCACACATTTAGAGGATATTAAAAGTAATGAGTAAAATTTTTTATGCAGTTTTTAACATACACAGTTTTTAAAATCTAGATGAAACAATTTTTTTTTTTTTTGGTGAAACAAATTTTTTTTGACAAAATATAAATCCTGAGAGTGAAACTCAAGAAGAGGTAGAAACCCTGAAGAAACCGATGATAGTGGATGAAGTAACGTGGACCACCTCCCGAGATGCCATGAGAGGCCGGTTCCCTCCCTGTGTCCTTCCCACAAGCCTGCAATGCCTGTCTAAGCTTGGGGCATATGAAATAAACTCAAAGTTTGGGATGACATTCTATACAATTTCTGACTAGTATTTTTTCAAAATGGTCAAGTTTAGGGGAAATAAAAGAAAAATGGAGAAACTGTTACAGAATAGAGCAGACTCAGGAGTTGTGACACTAAATGCAGTAGGTATCCTAGAACAGAAAAAGGGCATTAGTGGAAAAACTGGGGAAATTTGGATAGAGCCTGTAACTCGGTGTGAACGTGTTTGTTTAGGAAACGTGTCATTGTGGAGGGAGATTGAACTCAACTCTGAATACAGCAGGATCAGTGGACATCTACGGCCATCAGGCAATGTTAGGAGGTGGTGCTCTCTTTTTCTAGCTAGGGACACATGAATTTAATTTTGTATTTTTAAAATAATTTTTAAAATATAAATATAAAAATTTAATTATTACATTCTCCTGGGAGATTTCCTGTTGTAGTGATTTATAAAACTACACAGATAATAGGAAATCCTTCAGTTTTTCCTGCTGATGCTAAAGAGGAGAAAGTAGAAAAGGTTATTATAGTATAAAATCTTTTTTTTTTGAGACAGACTCTCACTGTGTCGCCCAGGGTAGAGTGCTGTCGCATCACAGCTCACAGCAACCTCCAACTCTTGGGCTTAAGTGATTCTCTTGCCTCAGCCTCCCAAGTAGCTGGGACTACAGATACTTTATTACAAGTATTTGTGAGTTGGGCCCTGTGTTTCCCTTATTCCTGTTTCTTTTTTTCAAACTCTTCTTCCCTGCCATTCACTTTCAAAGGTGAGCATTCATGGATTTAATTCATAGTATTTTGTGATACTCTAACCCATTCTTTGCTTTTCATAGGGACAATGAGAGTTTTCAAAAGTTGAGTCAGATGGTTGGAGTAGTGAAACTGGGCAGGGAGGGCTAAGCCAAAGTAAGAGCTGTATATGTAGCGACTCATGGAAGAGTCAAGGTTTAGTAGCTGCTATCAGGGAACGAAGGAAAGATGTAGCAAGATAGAGATGTGGATATGTGTATGCAACTGTACACTGTATAAGCTATGCATATTTCTAAGAAGGCCTACTAATATAATTTAACCTTTGAATGATGAGTAAGGCTAGTCTATAAAGTATCATTTCTTCTAATCTGCAGTAATAAATGATGCATGCTAGTAATATGTTAAGGATGTAGGTATGAAGGGTTAACTTAAACTATCGTATTTGCTGGAACTTCCTTGTCTTCATCTTCACTCCCAGTGTAAATGGATTTGTTATAGATTGGACAGTCACTAAGTTGAATTCGTTAAAATTGTGTGTAAAATGATCGTATCTAATAATGCAGTGAGAGTCAAAGGATTCTCTATTAAAATTAAATCCTTTTAATAAAGATTTGTGATATTTAATTTTACTCCATTATAATTTACTTATTTGGCCTATTTTTAGGACCTTACTTATGTGCTACATAATTAAGAGTGCTGAACAAGTGAGATGTTATTAAATTCTTATGATTCAAATATTAAGTAGGTTTTCAGGGCCTATTCTAAATTCTGTCTCCACATTCTAAAATATGTAAGAAATATACAGTGGTCTCCATTTACCTGTGAGGCATATGTTTCAAGATTCCCAGTAGATGCCTAATTACTCTGGGCAAGTACCCACCCGATTACCATGGAGTCACAACACATTTTTGGTCTTGTCTTTCACCCACAAATTCAATGCCTTTTCCATTTTACTTTTATTTATTTATTTTTTTGAGACAGAGTCTCACTTTGTCACCCTCAGTAGAGTACTGTGGCTTCACAGCTCACAGCAACCTCAAACTCTTGGGCTCAAGCTGTTCTCTTGCCTCAGCCTCCAGAGTAGCTGGGACTACAAGCACCTGCCATAATTCCTAGCTATTTTTAGACATGAGGTCTTGCTCTGGCTTAGGCTGGGCTTGAACTTGTGAGCTCAGGCAATCCACCTGCCTTGGCCTCCCACAGTGCTAGGATTACAGGTGTGAGCCTTGCCCAACCTGCCTTTTGCCTGCCTTTTCCATTTTAATTAAGCACATATCATGCATTGAGGGCATGGCTTTTGTAGTTTGAGGTACAATGGCTAACCTGACCTGAATTTCTTTTTCCTTCTTAACAATTTTACTGATAGAAGATTCATTCTTAATGTAGATCATAGCAACGCTGGCATAAGACTTTTTTCCTTCTTTATTGAGAACTTTTACCTTTTTACTTAAAGGTAATGCTTTCTGGCTTCTTTTTGGCATATATAAATTGCCAGAAGCACTGCTTTTTCATCCTGAACCATTATTAAGTAAAATAAGGGTTACTTGAACACAAGCTTTGTGATAACCAGTGTGGTTACTGAGTGACTAGCAGGTGGGCGGTAGCATGTTTCACTGTGGATTTGCTGGACAAACGGTGATGCTGGATGGAGTGGCACAGTGTGAGATTTCACCCTGCTACTCAGAATGGTGTGTAATTTAAAATGTATGAATTATTTACTTCTGGAATTTTCCATTTAATATTTTCAGACCTGAAACCAAGTGAAACTGTGGGCCAGGCTCAGACCTGAGCTCATGAGTTCGAGACCAGCCTGGGCCATAGCGAGACCTCGTCTCTAAAAAAATAGCTGAGCGTTGTGGCGGGCACCTGTAGTCCCAGCTACTTGGGAGGCTGAAGCAAGAGAATCGCTTAAGCCCAAGAGTTGGAGGTTGCTGTGAGCTATGACGCATAGCACTCTACCAAGGGTGACAAAGTGAGACTCTGTCTCAAAAAAAAAGGTGAAACTGTGCATAAAGGAGGACTATTGTACTTTGTTCTATAGATCTCTAAGTAAATGCTTGAATTGTATGGAACTATGTTTTTATATCAGTGTTGGTGGTTTTTGTTTCTTAAATTTGGTCAATCTTAGGCAAAATAGATGATCAGCTATTAGACTTCTTTAAAAATGGCTGTGGGAGTACCAGAGCTGCATACCTCTGCCTTACACGTTAAGGGGAAAAAGCAAGTCTTTCCTTATCAAGCATTGTTGAAGCTTAATACATAAAAGTCCTACCCTCCCCCAAATTCAAACCTTTTCCCGAGTCATATTAAAACTTTTTTTAAGAGCAAAATTGAATTGAAAGAATACTCCTTAGAAGAAGGATAGGGAAAATTTCAAAGAAGGAAGCAAGCTGAATCTGAGATAGAAGACATAAACCAGGCTTACCTAGAAGTTTGTCTTTAGGTAAGTATTGTCTTTATCAGTTATTACCTCTCTGTATATCT
>CAUYON010119543.1:0-14224 GCA_963573935.1 Arctocebus calabarensis
TTTTTCTGAATTCCATTTGCCTGAATTATAGATTATCATCCCTTTACCCTGAGTGTATATTTATGTTTTAAGGGAAGGTGTGATTCTTTAATGCAACAGATGTCTGGCCTGAGTTTTTGTGTCCAGTCAGCCAACCTGTGCCTTTTTTACAGGATAGTTTAAACCATTCACATTAGTAGAGAGTATTGATGAGCCTTTCGAATGTCCAGTAAAAGACGGGTGACTTTTAAATGTATGGCAGATAATGTAATTATGTATATGTGTATACTAGTTTATACATTAATGTGTACTATCTTAAATGTATAAATAACCAAAGATGGAGATAATGTTTTAAAATTTAAAGCTATGCGTATTTGTTTATAAGTGATGCTAAACATTTTCTTTATTTTCTGATGCTGACATTGTTTTCTTACTCTTACCTTATTTTTGTTTACACTTGAAATGAAAAGAAGTGCATATTGAAACAAAAAATAAGCATAACTATGAGGTTGAAAAATGTATAGTTTGGTTTTAGATATAACTTTTGTATCTTTATTAGACCAAACAGATTTGATAATCCCATGGTGAGCCATGTATATGGCTGCATGCTCTTTGTTAAGTGAATCCTATGTTCAAATATAAACTAAGAACAACTTTTTTTTGAGACAGAGCCTCAAGCTGTCACCCTGGAGAGAGTGCTGTGGCATCACAGCTCACAGCAACCTCCAATTCCTGGGCTCAAGCGAGTCTCTTGCCTCCGCCTCCCAAGTACCTGGGACTACAGGCACCCGCCACAATGCCTGGCCATTTTTTGGTCGCAGCCACCATTGTTGTTTGGCGGGCCCGGGCTGGATTCAAACCCGCCAGCTCAGGTGTACGTGGCTGGCGCCTTAGCCCGTTGAGCCACAGGCGACGAGCCTAAGAACAACTTTCATTTCAGCTATTGTCACACAATTTTATTTTGGTTTTATTTAAAAGTATATTTAATAATGGAAGCCTTCTTGCGGTTTGAAATAGTATGTGATTTTTGTGGAATCAATTTTAACTTTTAAAACCTGAAAAAGCGAAATGTAACCTCATAATAAATTTTCTGATAGTTTTCATAGATTGTTTGGAGTTGCTTGGTATGTGTGTGTGTGCTAGGTGATACCTAAATGGAAAGGTGGATTCACTGTAATTGTAAAGGTTTTCTTTAGCACCTTTAAAAAGCAGTTCATTTAGCTAAGAAGAGAAAAAGAAATGTAAAATAAATTCCTAATAAGCATAGAGCCTGTGAGTCTGTTTACTGTTTCCTAACTGAATTTTACTTTAACAAAAGTGTCTGAGCGCCACCCAGAAACTGTGTGTGTGCACGTGTGTTTGAGGAGGGGCAGGCTCTGCTCCTTTGTTGGCCCCTCATGAGTCTGTCTTTTACACCTTTGTGCTTTTCTGTAGTGGGGTGAAGGCCCCTGAATGGAGGCTTTTGCCCTTCTTGATTTGAAATCCTTGCTGTTTATCCAAAGGATCCTGCAGGGCACCCAGCGGGAAGTCCAGTGAGTAGTGGAAGTTAGGGTCAGGAAGAAACATGGTGCCACAGGGCAGGGGTGGTGAGAGTGGCAGTAATCTCTCAGCCTTTGCTTTTGTCCCCCACAATCCTCATTGTTACACTCCTGGCAGCCAGACTGAAGAGCTACCCTTTTCAGTATATTTGGATTGCACGTGCTTATTCTTACCTCACTCAGTGTGATCAAAGGAAGACCTGGACAACTGGGATTGAATTCGTTTGCAAATGTATATTATTTACTAAGTATTGTATATCACCATTAGACGTTAAATATTTGATTGAATTTTTTTTTTTTTTTGTGGAGATTAATATTTATAGGGAAGAAGGGTTACATGTGAAAAGGCTGGATTGTTGACATTCTTCTTTATTTCACAGCCTGTTTATAAAAGCAGGTCGCACCCACACTTGGCTAGTTAAATCCAGTTTGCGCAGCTTGTGTACTTTGTAGTACCAGCTATTGGTCCAAAGTTTCTTGGCATAAGAAGCCATGTAATTTTAAGTGTATACTGTTCTAGAAAGGGGTGGGGCAGTAGAAGCTTTTTATAGGGTTTTAACTAATAAATATTAATTTTAAAGTAATATTTTAAGGATTTAACAGAAATAGAACTTGTATATCATGTTTCTTTAATGCCAACACATATTTGAACTGCAAGTAAAGGGAGAGAATTTTATTTCGAAGCACTATTTTCCATTCTTTTTTTTTTTTTCCCCTCTCCAATTAGAAACTGGTTCTTCAACTTTCAGTGCCAATTGAGACATGCTGTAATAAGTATTTAACATTCTGTCCTGCTACTTGACTTCAGGTGCAAGTGATAGGAGAATATTTAGTAGCTAGAGATCTGGTATACAGTAAATGTGCTATTTGGATTATATAATACCATTTCAGCACAATGCTAAGGCCATGTCCATGACTAACTCTAGGACAAGTAGTGTACACGATGCCATAAAGGCACATAAATGATAAGCTTCTTGTTCCTATTCAGTGTTTTGTTCCCCACTGTTTTATTCGTTATTGTGGTTCTCTGAAAACTATGCTGCATGAACATATGGAAGCATATACATATGTATTTATTGGTTTTGTAGAAACCCCAGGATTCTGTAAGCTTAACACCAATTTTGCACTATTTTTAGAGTAATAATTAAGAAGGCATATTAAGATTCAGTTGATAGTAAAGCTTTCATTATTTATTTAAATTTTTAAAATAATATTAAAGCATCATAACCAAAATGAGAATTCAACAATGAAAGGATCATTTGATTTGCTCTGGTTTCAGAGACAGTTTGGCTATAACTGACCTTCCCAATATTTTACTGACTTAATCCTTTTTCTGCACAAGTTGAATATAGTACTTAGTTTGTAATACATGGGTCTGATAATACATTTGTTTTTAATTTTATGTACATGTACACTGCATATTCTGCTATTGATGTACTACTTTAAAAAAAAATTTACTTTTCATAATGTGCTAAAGAAATCATGGCTATAATGTTTTTTGTTACTAAAGAAACTTATGTCATGGAGATATTTATGAAGTACTTTTTTTCGTGTTTGTGTTTGTGTAGGACATGTCTCAGGAAGGCTATGGAACTAGGTCTCAACCTGCGCTGGCCCCCGGAAAACCAAACCATGAAGACTTGAGCTTAATACAACAAGAAAGACCATCGAGTTTACCAGTAAGACATTAATGTGCTGATTTGGAAAAGTCATGAGTTAAAGATTTGCAGAAAGAGCTTTTTTTACTTTGTATCGTGACATAAGAGAGAAGTTTCGAGATTTTAATGTATATTTTGTTATTATTAATTACTTTGGGCTTAGTTCTCAGGAGCTCTGTCCTCCATCCGACTCTTTCCTGTGTACGTGTGTCTGTTGCGGAGTCGTCCGTGATCTGGAAGGTTTTGATTGACTGGTGTTGGGGAGGCAGTTACTGCTGTTGGACATTTGGGCTTTCTTCAGGCTTTTGCTTTTCTGGTAGTGATATGAAAGAGAGGTGTCTATATGAGAATTGAAACTCTAAAGAAATTTGTACTTTGCAAAGGCTATATATAAATGATGGGATGAAACATCTGATAGAGATTTGATTTTTTTTCTGGAACTTTATATTTATCTATTTATCTGATGAGAAATCATCCATAAAAAAGTATTTTAGTTTAAAATTTGATAAGGCATTTTGTAAAATATTTCCCACAGCAAATAATTTATAGGTAACTGGGTATTTATTGATTAGAGTAGTGTGTACAATACAGTTTATCATGCCTTTTCTAAAATAGGGAACTTAATTTAAATGAAGTCCTCTTTATTAACTAAAAGAATGTAAAATGTAAATAAATATTCTTTCTTTTATTTTCTTAAACATTTACTTATGAAAATATTTTGATTTGAAAAATTATTGTTATTGGCTAATTTCTATTGAGAAGGTTTAAAATAGGAGTTTAGGATAGCCCTGATTTTAATTTGAATTTCAATTATGTTTGTATTAAGTAAGATTTATTGTATTACTTCTAAGCAATTGATAAGGAGCCTTTGTAGTGAATGTTGTACATGATGTTGGGCATGAATATCATACCCATTTCCATATATATGCATCCTTAAAGAAGAAGGTAAGTGATGGCTACGGATGTGGATTATTTTTAATCTGATAGACATAGTCTGAAACCCTCATTTTTGATGAAATCTTACTATATGGTCTTTATTTTAGTTGTATTGGCTTATTCATCATGTGCATATTAAAGGATTTGAAGGAAGGAGAAGGGTAAAAGTCTGTATTTTATAGTGTGAATGTTTTTGTTTGGCTGATCTGCAGCTTGGTAAGCATGTAGTTTGTGTATCAGATAAGGGCACTATGTGATACATATGCGTGTTGTTGATAAATGCAGCATTTGTTGAATATTTGGGAATTGGCTTGTGGTTTTATGGAATTTAAATTGACTTGTGCGAAGCAGGTGGATAGTGAATTCCATTTTTTAGTGTTTTTAAAGAAGTCTGGCTTTGTAAATTTGTCTTTGGCTGGTGATATGTACTATGACACAGGTTGAAAAATTTGCTATAAATTGATACTGGTTTTTACATAGCTGTAAGAATAATTTGTAGTGTACTGCTTTTCTTCATATCCCCTGGAAAACTCCAGCTTCAGTCTCTGTGCTTCTTGTCATCTGCACTGGATGGATGGCTGATCCTCTGCTGACTTAATAGCTCAGCAGCATTAATAGGGATGGAGCAGAGTGTTGTGGTCCCACAAAACGAACCCAAAAGTTTGCTTCTGGGATGAGTGCTTTTAAAGTAGATTACCAGGAAAGAGGATGTGAAATTATTTTAGGAAGTGAACCAATACATTCATCAATACTATTTTTCTGAATTATTCTATCTATATCTCTTTGTATATGTAGAATGACTCAACTGTCTTCCTTAACTCTACCGTATCTACTTCCCGAGAGCATTTAAGGGTGTTCATAATATTAATTTTCCTATGAAGATGTTAAAAAAAGAAATGCTTTAATTGGTATTTTCTTTCTGTTTTTGTAACTCACAGATAAATAGGATGTTGGTTGACCACTTTAAGTACATTTCAGTAATCTCTTTCTAGAGTGCAAAGTTTTAGATTTTTGGTATGTATATAGAAACATCACTTCTCGAATAAAGACCAAACCATAGATCAGTAACCCTAACCACCCCCATCTGTTAGAATGGAAATTAGCTTATTTAAATGAAGTATAATATGCCAGTTTTCTTTCACTAGGATTTTGAATGTTTAAAAAATTCCTATGTGGCACTGACAGATATATTTCTATTTATGTGCATACTTCATTCATAAATTGCCCACTGTTAAGGTCATTATGGTGTCAGGGAATGATTTGTTGGTATTGTTATAGCTATAATACCGTCTATTTTTACGTTGTTACTTTCATTAACTTTGAGTCCTCAGGTGGTGCCTGTGGCTCAGTGGGCTGGGTGCTGGCCCCATGTACCAAGGGTGGTGGGTTCAAACCCAGCCCCAGCCAAACTGCAACAACAACAACAAAATAGCCGGGCGTTGTGGTGGGTGCCTATAGTCCCAGCTACTCGGGAGGCTGAGGCAGGAGAATCGCCTACGCCCAAGGAGTTGGAGGTTGCTGTGAGCCGTGACACCACGGCACTCTACCAAGGGTTAATAAGTAAAACTCTCTAGCTTGGCTAAGTTGATACTGTAGGGACTGTGAAGCTACGTTTGTTATCACACCTGAATTTGCTGTTGGTAAAGAGTAAATCCTTTGTAGATTTACTCTAAATTCTTTTCAAAAGTCATTGATACAAATTTTGTCTTTTTACTTAAAGTCTATCCATGGTATTTCTAATCACTAGTCTTGTAATTTGAAACCAAATATATTGTGAGTCTTACCTATATCATTTTAAAAATGTAGATTTAAAATATGTGATTCATACTGATTATTAACTTTATCCATTATATATGTGACAGTCATAACATTTCTCAAGTAATTATTTTTTAATCTTTTTGTTTGCATTGAGATTTTGAACTATTTTTCTGCATGTGATAATTTCTATGTGTCATATATTTCCCTCAGCTTGCTTGTTACGTAGTTAACTTTACATTACAAAAAATCAAGACATTTGCAATATCTTATGCTAGATCTGAAATCGGATCCCTCAGTAAGTTGTCTTCTCACCATTGTTGGAACCAGTGTGTCTATATTTGCATGCTATTAAATCCTTGTTGATCTTCAGTAGCCAACCCAGTTATGTTTTCCAGCTGATTCTTCAAGTCATCCGCAGAAAGCAAATGACTGATAAATTAATACTTGTTCTCTTGTCCTGGGGCCATGACCAGCAATATTTAGTTTTTGCTTAGTGGGCTCAGACCTAAAGCCCCAGACAAATCTCCTGTAATATTGTCTACTTATTTCTGTACTTCTTAATCGTACCACTTTTCTCCTATTGAGATAGATGAGCTTATATATCCTTGGTATTACCTTTATTGATAAATCTTAACATAGGGAATATGATATAAAAATTAGCTTAAAGAGATCTCTGCTGTTAGAATATTATCACTTAAAATTTGAGCATTTTATAGTTTTCTTTACCTCCGATATTATAAAATAAAGCCAGCATTTAAACCAGTGGTTCTCAACCTGTGGGTTGCGACCACAGGAATTGTATTGAAGGGCCGCGGCATCAGGAAGGTTGAGAACCACTGACTAAACAAAAGACACAATGGAAGGTCTCAAAGTTTCTGGAACTTATATCTCATATATTCTGTTATTTCATCAACATTGAGTATGCTTCAATTTACATTCTAAGACAACTCCTCAAATTTGATTTAATATACTTTTTGTTGAGTGTCTTGTTAAATTTTCATGTCTTGTAGCATTTACTATTTATCCTTTTGTTACAGTTATTTTTATAACTGTTTTGCCTCCAGATTAGAATGTTTTTATGGGTATTTATCATTTTATTCAGCAAATATTTTCCTAAAAGAATGTACATAAAAACTTAATTAAAGTAAGTTCTTTCCCCAGTTTCAGAATTTTCTTTGAATTGCTAAGGGATCTTTTTTATGGTATCGAAGTCCCCGTGCTAATGATGTTGAGCGAGTAAATGAGTGTGGTGTCTGTACTGGGAGGTTAGTATTATTCTTAAAACCATTTTGTTTTCTCAAATGATACCTGAGTTTTACCTTTAGCCTTAAGCTTCAAGAAAACAAAAGTGGGCACATAGCATGATTAAGCTAAAAAATATGAAAACATTCTTTTCTTAGTAATTTTTCTACTTTACTTATTAAAAATTGACAGTGATCATTTCAGTAATTTTAGTACAAATAGATATTTTGTTAATAAAATATTTATAAACATGTATAAAGGAAGTTAACAAAAAAGGGGGAAGGTTTTATTTTCTTCCTCATTTAGCAGAGTAGTACTTTTCCCTTCAGGGATCTAAAGAGTTTTTTAATATTCCTCAGTTTAGAAATAACGAATTTGTGTTATTCTTTAGAGAGGACTGCCACCAGTTTTGTGTTTCAGATGGGAGGTCCATGATTCTGTTTACTTAACGATGACAGAGTACGATCAGCTTGGTAGCCATATTCCAGCAGTGTTTTTGAATGGACTGCTTTGTTGTGACTTTCTAAAATGTATCTATAAATACATTGGTTGCTCTGGAAGGTTGATCAGGTCATTAAAAACCTCTTTCTATTCTTTCTTACTTAAATAGGAAATAACTAAAGAGGCTGACATGAAAAGGGTTTGATCTTTCTGAGTTAACTAAAAAGGCACTTTGTTGAGTTTGCAATTAGAAGGAAATATTTAGGCTTTAGATAAAACATATGTTTTTTGGCCCTTTGTGAAAGGAAGGAGGTAGTAAATACTGGTTGTTCTTTGAAATAGAGGGTGTTAAACAGGATATTGAAGCCTAAAAGAGAATGGTTGGAAAACTGTTATTACCACGAATATTCCTGGGGGGCTGGGTATTAGCAGCAGAGCATACGGTATTCTGCCTTTAGAGAAAGAAGAGTACTATGTTTATGTTTTGGTTCTGGTTTTTAAAATCTTTAATGACATTTCTGTTGGTTAGAGGTCATGTACCTTGGAAGCATATGTCAATATTGATGATATGTTAATAGGGAAATGCATAAAGTGTGTACATTTGATAATACACGTCCTATGAATATTGAAACCTCTTGAGAAAAGCAGGGTGAAGCAGCATTTCAACTAGGTTCAGCTTTTTGTCAAGTTCTCAATTCAACCCAACTAGAAATACAGATTAAGACTACTGTAACATGTTAGTTGGCAGATTTTTGGAAAAGTCAGGATCTACCAGGTAAGAATTAACTGTGTGGCTATTGAATGAAATTTTCTGAAAATGTATTTGTAACTTGAACTTGATTTAAGCGATTGCCAGGAAAACGTGAAGAGTGTAGCTGTCTATTTGATCCTTTTCATATCATTCTGAAAGCTTAAACGGGTCCTCAAACTACGGCCCGCGGGCCAGATGCATTGGTGTGAATTGTATTTGTTTCTGGTTTTTTTAATTTAAAATAAGATATGTACAATGTGCATAGGAATTTGTTCATATATTTTTTTTTAAACTATAGTCCAGACCTGAGGAACAGTGAATTGGCTCCCTGTTTAAAAAGTCTGAGGACGCCTGGCTTAAAAAATTGTAAGTTAATGACGGAGAAATCGGGTCTGTCATTGAGCTTAGTGTTCAGATGTGGATGATGCCTGTGTTACAGCGGAAGGCCTAAGCCGTTTATTATCAGTATTCTTTAAATGGTATTAGAATATGCTGAATTTTAAAAGTATAGAGGAAATAATTTATAAAATGGAGGAATGGGAGAGTTCTGAAGGATGTTTTCTGTCGCAAGAGTGTCTGCATATACACTGATCAGCTTGCTGAGTTTTGAAACTGAAGGTACAGACACATTCTGATGTTGGGGACGTTTGAAAGGGAAGACAAAATACTTAGGATTTATCATGTTCTTGAATTCACTGGTCTACTCTATATGGAGACATCGATTCTCTTTGGATTAAGGTTGTAAAGAACACTTAAGGAACTTACTTGAAATTCCTTATTTACAAAAAGTCATAGTGATGCTGACAAATGTGTATTTTCCAACATGGATTATTTCACTAAGATGTGATATTCTGTAATTTATTCTCCGAGGTTATTTTCAGGATATTGGTAGTCTTTTTAAAAAGAGAGGATAATACTTAAACTTGAGCCAGGTAGGAATTGGGAAGTCATGTCTCCTTTCAAAACAATCTTCATATTTGTTCTATAAATGAAAATTAAATAAACCTCAACAGTTTGGAATTCTTCCAGGGAAAAACAGGCTAAACATATTGGAAACGTTGAATAAATGAATGTTTTAAAAGATCTATAGTTTGCTTTTAAATAATTTGAATGTCTGTGTGTGAAGTGTTTCTATATTGACATCTCAGTCCTGTTAAAATAGATAATTCCAAAATCATCATAGCTGAGATATTTGCTTAGTAGCTATGTGTTAATTAAAAAAAAAAAACTTTAATTTTTAAAAACATTTTAACTAAGCATGCCTTCCTACAAACTTTTTCATGTAATATTCTTTGATTTCCACTTAAAATATGGAGGGAAATGAATTTCAACCCATTTCATAGGACTGTCAATTAGTTCCTGAAAAATTAATTAATGGAGTATGAAGGAGTACTGTAAAAAAACAGACACTAGATAAAACTGGAGATTAAGAGAGGCTGAAAGATAACTGACTTGCAGGATATTGGTTTTGATAATAGAAGGATAAAGATGATCTATAGTTGATAAATGAGGCTCATTAAATAAGGCATGATAAATGCAGAAACGCCTGGCTAATAGAAAGTCAGCCCACAAATTTTTCCTGAACAAATGGAGGCAGGCAGGCTCTGACCTGCTTGCAGCCCTTCAGATGACCACCTGCATGGGACCCTGGCCAGAGGCACAGGGGTGAGGAGGAGTGGACAGGAGAAGGGGGGAGGGGAGGAGCAGGGGGCAGTTCCAGCTGGAGCTGTGGACAGGAAGCAGTGTGAGGGTGCCTGTCCCACCCTGCCTGCTTTTCTGTGCTTTGGTTGTGAATCTGTTCCCTTGGCACGTAGGCCCTGGCTCATGTGAGGCCATGAGTGCATCTCGTTTTATATCACTCGAGTTAGGTAGGAAATAGCTCTTAATTTACAGATTTTCACTTTGCAGGTAACTCTGAAGTCACACATCTGTTTTGTATAACAAGGAATATATAACCAGCAGGAGCTCATAGTAGCATTTGTGGACTGGTTATTTGCCTCTATGCTTCTTGGGACTGCAAGTAACTATTTTTAATGTTAACTGTCTGTTTAGGAGAGGAAATAAATACATGGAGAGCAGGTTCTCCCTGAGCCAGGATTTTCTATTCTTCCCTTACAATGTAGGATTTTAGAGCGGTCTCTCTTTTTTCTCATCTTTTTCTTTCTCTAAATTGTTGTAAAGTAACTGAATGGTCTTGTTTTCTTTTGTTTGGGTCAAGAAATTTTAGCTGAAAATTGTTACTGTGTGAAAGAAGATTATTGACTCAACAAGCCTTCAATTTTCCGTGAATAACACTCCCACCCCCTAGCTTCAGAACATGCCGTGTGTGCATTCTATTTTAAAATACAGACTGTAATTTAAAACAGGCAGTTTGATGCCCCACTGAACTTTGTTTAAGCCTGGAATAAAAGAGGGGGAAAAAGCTGTAAGCCACAAAAAAATGACTAAGCTTTCTTAACTACTTTTCTTTTTAATGTGTTCTATTAAAAAAAAAAAGCTTCCAGGTACTATCGTCTCCTTCTACAGGTTCTAAATTTTACTCAATTTCAAATTGTAGTGTGTACGTCCTTTGGCTTTGTTTCATTATTGAGATATCATGTGAAGTTTGTAGCTCAGAGCAGTGTCGTTTGCTGTGGCGTCTGGGCGCACCCTGGTGCATTTCACATACATGCCGGGTGCACGGGAGGGAATTCATTCTACAAGTAAACACATAGTTTATAACATTCACTTATTCATAGCAAATTTCTTAATATTTTCTTGATTAGTACCTGATTGTTAGCCTGCAATAATGTAAATGTTTAACAGTAGTATTACTGTCAGATCATCATGAAAAATGGCTATTTTAAAGTAGTTTATATGACTCGCCTTTTTTCCTTTTCACAAAAATGAGAATGCACAGCTTATAATGACTTGCATGGAAGAGACAATGGCTTTTTGATAAAGTAGCATGTTTTAATTGGAAGAAGGCTTCGTGAGAGGATGCTGGGTGGCGGGCATGGCGGGGGCTGGCTGATGTTCTGGTCCTGAGCCCTCTTTGCCACTCGTCAGAGGCTCCATTTCCTTCTCTGGACTTAGGAACCTCACGATACTTCCCAGCTCTGAAATTTTACATTAAAAGACGTCTTTGTTAGTAAATAAGAAAAAGCACCCATAGAAATGGACTGTTCAGGTTGGGTGCCCGTGGCTCCGAGGCTGGTGGTTTCAGACGCTGCATAGGCCTGCCAAACAACAGCAACAAAAATTAGCTGGGGGTTGTGGCAGGCACCTGTAGTCACAGCTACCAGGGAGGCCGAAGCAGGAGAATCACTTGAGCCCAAGAGTTTGAGGTTGCTGTGAGCTGTGACTTCATGGCACTCTACCAAGGGTGACATAGTGAGACTCTGTCTCAAAAAAACAAAAACAAAATGGACTCTTTGCTTTTGGGAAAAATTCGAATCCGTGAACTGCAAGTACCTTGAAACCCTCAGAAACGGCTCACACGCTCCTGTCAATGGCCTCCCTCCTGTTCCAGGTTCCATTTGCTTTTGTAGCAGAGCACGTGAACTCACTGAGGGATTTCGGGTTGCCTGATTGAGTGTGTAATCTTATCTCGAAGGAGCCATGGACCTTCCTGAGCCCTGTCTCTGTGCTGACATCTTGGGGATTTGGAGGGGCCTCCCCTTGGGCTGTCTGATCCCTCTGGGAGTTTGGTGTGTTTCAGTCTGGGAAAGGGGAACATCATGGAAAAGACTGAGAAGCGCATGTGCCGGGTGTCTTCCTGACAGCAGACGGGGAAGCTGTGAAGTCTTGTCTGGGTAATGCGGGTTAATGTCTTCTCCCCCTGGGCCGACGGGACAGCGTTCTGCACCAAGATGAGCACACAGGACTTGCTTCCCGTGTCTTGGTAGTGGAAGAAAGGCCCTGAGGGTCTAGCAGAGGCTCCCTATTAACACTTCAGGTTTACATCTGTGATACTGTAAAGTAACTGGATAAACAAACTACTTTTTTAAACTGAGATTTACTATTAATAGAAATATTAGCAACCCAGGGACATCAAATGGAGCTCAAGATAATTTCCTGGACAATGTACCCTATATTTCTATTTTGTATATGTTCATTTTGCCTTTTTTCTTTCTTTTTTTTTCTTCTTCTTTTTTTCTTTTTTTGAGTCTTTGGCACTCACTTGTTTTGATTTGGATAGGGTGATGTGTTACAAATGGGATCTTTACTTGTTTCCTTATGCTTCTTTCTGCCAGAGCACAGAATGGTAAGTTGAGGTAGTAGCATAAGCCACACCTACTCCGTGTCCTCTGATCAGACAGGCCAGAAAGAGTGAGCCAGGCAGCACAGCGGCATCCTGCCCCACCCATCCAAAGCTTGTTTTCTGACAGGGGCATGGGTGGTTGAGGACTGCAATTGGGCTCACCACATCTTCACATGACTTGAAAAATGGGTAGTTGGTCTTTTGTATTTATCCTGTGTCTGGAGAAAGTTTGATTTCAGAATAATAATATAGGCCGGGTGCAGTGGCTCATGCCTGTAATACCAGCACTGGGAGGCCAAGGCAGGTGGATTGCCTGAGCTCAGGGGTTTGAGACCTGCCCGAGCCAGAGTGAGACCTTGTCTCTAAAAGGTAGCTGAGCATCATGGTGGGCACCTGTAGTCCCAGCTATTCAGGACACTGAGGCAGGAGAATCGCTTGAGACTAAGACTTTGAAGTTGCTATGAGCTAGGATGGCATAGCACTCTACAGAGAGCAACAAAGTGAAACTCTGTCTCAAAAAAAAAAGTAATAATTTAATACCTTATTTATTGGACACTAGTTTTAAAAATCTTGGATATAAATAAAAATTTTAGTTAATGAACACTGGAAGCTTCTAGTAAATGAAGAGTAAATGGCCACAGGAGAGAGCTGGGAAGGTAGCCTCAGTGTAGGTGCAGGAACTGTCAGGACAGGGGTTTCTGACATCCACTCTGCCTGCCCAAAGCCAGATACCACCCTGTTCTTCTGTAGTATTTTTGAAAGTCTGGGACCTTGAGGTTACCAGGATGAGTGAATTGTAACATGCCTTTATCTGTGCAAAGCCTTTGTTTCTGACACACGGTTATGTCCCCTGGAGGCTGGGAGAGAAGCTTTATTTATCCTGATTACTCTGGTGGGTGGAGACCGGCTGTGAAATCGTGGTGGCAGCAGAGAGTGCAGAACACTGTTGCAGTAAAGGGAGAGATGAAGGCCACGTGCTTTGGGGCTTGTGATCGGAGAGAGCAGATGATTGGTGATGGTGGTGACAAACACAGGGAAATGGTAGTGGGGGACGGGCTTAGCAAAGAATAAGATTTGAAGGGATTAAAGCCAGTCCTGAATGACTGACTTCTCTTGAATTCTGTAAGGCTAAAAGGAAGCCATTCATCTTTGCTGTTAGAGCCTTATTTTTATATGGTTCCTTACATAAGAGGCAAAACATGCTCATAAATAAGAACTGATGTTGAAAGAATGATACATTGGCTGTAACTTTATCTTAATTTAAGTTCTGGGAGATGAGTTGAAGAATGTTGTACCAGCGTGCAGATACAACTCCACAGTCGTGTGATTCCTGCTCTAACTTTGCCTAAGAAAAGTTCAGGGTTTCAGAAGTGGGTCTGTAAAAGTTTGAATGAGATTCATGACTAGTCTCATTTCCTTTGCTCTTTATGACAGTACGGTAAGTATATATCCAAATTAGTTCTTTTCCTTGGGTAGAAACTGGTTGTATAATATTGCTTTGTTTGGTGTACTTTTTTTTTTTTTGAGACAGAGCCTCAAGCTGTCACCCTGGATAGAGTGCTGTAGCATCACAGCTCACAGCAACCTCCAATTCCTGGGCTCAAGCGAGTCTCCTGCCTCTGCCTCCCAAGTAGCTAAGGTGCCCGCCACAACGCCCGGCCACTTTTTGGTTGCAGCC